>VYXH01003057.1:0-204893 GCA_013397275.1 Burhinus bistriatus
AGGGGGCTGGTGGGGGGGTTGGGAGGGGCTGAGCAGTGGGGTGCTGCCTGGAGGAGGCAGACTGGGACGGGGAGGAGGTCCCTGCTTAGCGCCTCCATCCCTGCCCGGGCCAGGCTCTGCCCCAAGGCTCTGCCCCACAGAGGCACCCGTGGATCAGGGCTGCCCCATGGCTCTCCTGGGGCTCTGGCCTGCAACAGCCCGTGGGGCTGGGGCCGTGCGGGGCCCGGCTCCTCCTAACCCCATTTCTGACACTGTCACAGCAGTCTGGGACACGGCTGTGCCAGGTCGCTGTGGGCCCGATCCTCCCACAGCTCCTCTGTGCCCTCCTCCCCAAGGGCAGCGGGGCAGACCCTGCAACACTTACCCCCAGGCATGTGGGGGGACTGCTGGTCAAAGGCAAATGTTCCAGTTGGGTCCCACGGTAAAATTAATGGGGGAGAAAATGACTGAGTCTTTTAAAGAAGATGGAGATTATAAACCAAACCCCGGTATTCCCGTGCCACGGTGCTAGGAAGAGAAATTTGAGGCACTGCAATATGTGAAAAGCTGCAATCAAATGAGCAACGACATCAAAAGCAGAAAAAAAATACGTCACTATGTAGTAATCTGAGAGACACTTGAAATTACATAATTCTTCCAAAAGTGACACCGGTGTCCCAGAAAGGCACTGGGCTCGGTGGTGGCGGTGGGGCACATCTGCTTGGGGCACAAGCAGAAATATCCCAGCAGCTCCATGAATGGTGAGGATCCAAATTTAGATGGCCTTAAAACAAGATGCTCTCTGCCTAGAGCCAAAAGGATTTTTATCTCAAAACACCAGGTTTTGGTGGAAACGCTTCCCTGCCGATACGGAGGCTCGGAGCGGGTCTCACCGCCCAGTAGAGGAGCGGGGAGGGTAGGACCCCACTGGCCTTCCCCATGCTTGGCTGGGACATGGGGAGAAAGAACAGGAGAGGAGAAAGGAGCCCTGAGTGGTGCATCACCAGTTCCAACTGGTCTGTGTGCTGGGACGGCCCCGTGCCCACTAGCAGGGATGCAGACCACTGCTCTGCCCTCCCCGACCTGCGCCGGGGTGCAGGCAGCAACCTACCCGCTGCTAGGGGCCCACTGAGCCCCCCAGTACCAGTGAATCAGTCTGCAGCGACTCACTGCGGAGCCTTCGCGTCCTCTGTGAGGAGGTGGAAGAAATCACCAAGATGAATCATCCCCGTGTTCCGTGGGGGTGGCGAGTTCAGGGGGCGGCTGCCAGCAAAGGCAGGAGCTGGGTGGGGGGAGCTGAGCACGGGGGGGGTGATGAGTGGGGTATCTGTCCCCCCACAGGCACAGGCCTCGTGCCCTGCCGGGGCTGTGGGAAGCAGCTGGTGCCCCCCCGGCACAACCTCCCTTCCCCTCCCAGTGCCATGCTGGGGCCGTGGGGGCATTTCCAGTGGTGCCCTGGGGTCTGCAGCAGGGTGGTTGCCTTGCTTGGGGCTGTCTGGGGGCTCACAGGGCAGAAACTGGGTCAGAAATCCCCCATGACACTCCCCAGAGTGGCAGGAACCAGCTCCCTGTGCTGATCCATCGCAGGGTGTGGGGGCAACTGCAGCCCCAGGCAGCATGATGCCCCGTGGCACTGGCACAGGGATCACCGCGGGGATTTGTCAGGGGACATCCCAGCAGAGCCCTACTCCTGGGGGTGCCCACGCAGATGTGCTGGCCGGGGGTCTCACCATGCAGCTCCAGGAGCAGCCCCCCCAGCTCGTCCCCCTCCTCTCCCAGCCACTTGTCTGCATTAAAGCCCCTTTGTGCCACTCCTGCCAAATGCCCCACCACCATCGTGACAAATCCTCCGCCAGCGTCTGGCCGTGCAGCCCAAAATAGCCATGGGCTCACCTGAGCAGGGGGGCGGGGGGCCAGGGCTGCCCGCCTGCCTCCGTCCCACTGCTCCATATTAATGAGCCACCGCCTCCTCCTCCGCTGTCCGGCTGTGCAGTTAGGGCAGCTGCCATACCTGAGCCCAGCGAGACGAGGCCACCGCCGCTCGGTGCCGGCTGCCCTCGCCATGGACGGCTGCTCCCCCATTCTCCAGCTCTGGCTCTTGCTCCAAGCCGCCTGCCTCTGCCTGGCCCAGATTGTAAGTCACCTGCTTGATCCCCCTCTGCGCTGGGATGGGGGACGGAGAGGGGACGGTCCCCATCTCCCCTGTCATGGATGCTCACTCGCTGGGACTTGCTGCTTATTTTCCCAGCAACTTTCCCTCGTTTTTTCCCAGGAATGCCCCATTAGGAGGAGGGGGTGGGAGCAGCCCCCAGCCAGGACCCACAGCCCTGACCCACTGGGGACCTCTCCGGTCCGAAAGCTGCCTCCAGCCCCACGGGATGGGGATCAGGCTGAGCTGCACACCTCGAAGTTTGGGACTTGTTAGCTAAACAAAATTAGTTTTATTTTCCCCTTGGGGCAGCAATAGGGGACCTTCTGCCCTTTCCCTCCCCAGCAGCCACCAGATCTTCCGCCTCCCGTCACCAGGAAAAATGCTTATTTGCTTCTGCTGTTGCTGGGACGTGCTGCAGAGAGAGGCTGAGGGGGGCTCTGACCCTCCCAGGTCTGCCCCGGGGCTCCGCAGGGGTTTGCCGAGGGGCAGCGGGGAGAGGCACCAGTGGCGGAGGTGCTGGGGGTTGGGGGTCCCGGCGGGGGTGTCTCCGGACTCACCCAGGGACAGGAGAAAATGCATCGGAGAGAAGTGAAGGGAAGGTGTCCCTCTGCTCCTCGGGGCGAACGCTGCGACCTGTGTTCCTCCTGGGATCCCACCCGAAAAGAGGAAAAACTCTCCCTGTCCTCAACCACAAAAATCAGATTTTTTGCAACAGATTTGGGGAAAAAAATCTTCCTGTGGCTCCTGAGCTGCCTGCCGGCATGGAAAACCTGGCTGCAGAGAGCTGAGTGGGGGGCAGCTGCCTTCCTAAAACAGCCTCCCGGGATGCCAGCCCCGGTTTGTGGCGGCAGGGTCTGGCCAGAGGAGCGGGCTCTGGTGGGAGCATGGGGGACGTGGGAGTTCCTGGAACAAGGAACCGTTTGGAAATCATTCGGGCAGGACAAAGGTGCCATTCACGGGTGCTCGCTCCCACCCCGACTGCGGGATTTGCTTCCAAGGCAAAGCCGGGGTTCTCCTAACCAGCATCACCTCTCAGCTTTATACATTTCCCTTTAAAATAAATAAACCTGGAAGGACGGGGGAGTCACAAGAGTGCAGCCCCAGCCAGCCTGTCTGGTTTTCATTTCCAGGAACACGAGGGATTCGGTCTCCAGGACCGGAGTCTCTTCCCCCCAAATGCCCCGTTAGGATAACAGAGATTTCTTTGCAAAGTTGCTCCTGCGGTGCCTGTGCAAACCTCAGAGCTGGGGGGGGCAGCCTGCTCGGGGAGCTCCCCAGCTGCCGGTTGAATGGTGCTTTTGTGCCATGCTGCTGCGCGGCGTTGCGGGCAGCGAGCCAGCCCGGCACAGGGACGAGTGCTCTCACCGAGGGAGGGGCTCAGGGTCCCCATTTCATACTGGGGCTTTGACCACCTAAATACTGCCGGTTCTCTTAGAAATCCCAGTGCTGTGTTTGCACCCCGAGCTGAGAGGGACCCCTGCAAGCAGTGCCATCGCCCCATCAAGACTCTGCTCTGTAGGGACAGGAGGGCAGGTGGCGATGGGGTAGAAATAAGGCAGGGGATAGGGAGCTGCCTGTGCCACTGTGGGGGGAGAATTCCTGGATTTCTCCATCTATGCTCTTGCTGGGGGGCACAGGCCAGGCAGCCCATGCGGAGGAGCAGAGCTCTAACGCCTTGGGGTGCTCGCTCCATCCCAGCTCTCTAGTGAAGGGTCCCCAGCACGCACTGACAAGCCCAACGCTGCACCCTGGGCTCCCTCTGACCCCCCCAGCATCTCTCAGGGTCCGGCTGCTCCTTCCTGACATGGGTCCCTTATTTTTTCCCCTTAGCGAGGGCCGCCAGGAGAACCCGGACCACGAGGGCCCCCCGGTCCCCCAGGAGTGCCGGGAGTGGATGGCATTGATGTGAGTACAGCACGGCCGGGAAGCTGCACAGACTGGAGGGCGGGAACCTGCAGCACAAAGAGGGACATTGTTTGGGGGCAGAGGCTCGGTGGAGGCCAAGGGGATGCCGATGCCATGTAGTTCCCACACTGCTCTGCTCCTGCGCTGGGGAGAAGGAACATCCCTGGCTTTGCTGGCGGCCCTGAGCAGCAATGATGGCATGGGGGAACCACAGCTCCATCCACCTCCCCAAGAAAGCAGCCCGTGACCACCTCGGGAAACAGGGACTGAAATGTTTTTTGGGGGAGCACAGCGGCAGGGAGGTTTCGGTGCTTGGTGCTCCCCCGTCTGGGAAGCAGAGCGTGCTCAGAGACTTTGGACGCAGGGATCAGCCCAGAGATGCCCAGAGAGGAGGGGGAGCCAGGGGGGCTGGTGGGGAGCAGAACACTCAGGTCGGGTGGCCAAGGGCTGTGGCGAGTGGCTGTGGCTCTCTGAACAGAGGGAAGATCTGTGAGCCAGCAGAAAGCACCCTTTCTCTCCCAGTCTTGTCCCTGCTCCCCCATGCCCCAGGATGTTATTTTAGTGCTATTTATACCTAGAAGAGCTGCAGCCCTCCTACAACTTCAGCACAGCCCTCTCTTTTCAACGCCGGCCCCATATTGATGTGGCTGCTGCGCTGGGGGATTCAGCATCTCACTCCGGCTTGAAGGGGGTGGATGGGAGACACGGGTCCTGAGCACGCTGTCCTGCTGGACTTGGCTCCGTCGGGTGACAGACCCCTTTTTATAACCTTCTTCTCTTTCCTCAGGGTGACAAAGGCTCTGCCGGAGTCCCTGGGACTCCAGTGAGTACACATGCCTCCCCCCAGCTTGCCAATAATCTCGCCCCTTTTGGAGGAGCTCCTCTCAAAACTGTCCCCATGCCTCTTCTCCTTTGAAGGGTGTCAAGGGCGAGCCCGGAGCCCCCGGTCCAGACGGGCCCCCAGGGAAGCCAGGCATTGATGTAAGTACCAACCCCCCGTCCCCGCCCCGACAGCATCCTAGCCACAGACCCCAGGTCTCAGCAAACTACTCCCTCCCGCCGCAGGGACCCTTTTCTGTTGCACATAAGAAAGTGCTAAAAACCCTGCTTGTGGGAGCTGAAAGCACCTTTTGAATCACAGCAGAAAACGCAGGCAGAGGTTGGGCAGGGCTGCTGCCACCCCTTCCCACTGCTCTGGCTTCGAAATGACAAAACCACTCTACACAGGATGAGAGCTGTGCCAGGAAAGCCAGGGCACAGCAAAAACATCCCTCAACATGTACAGGGTTTTCCTTGTCCTTTACCTCAGCTGCTTCCTGAGCCCTGGTTAGCTCGCATTTCCTCCAGTATAAATCTGGAGCAATCCCGTTCCCCTCCCCCCCCCAGAGCCACCTCCTTGGCTCCACGTAGGTGGCATCAGTGACTTCCCCCACTGTCCTGTCCCTGGCAGGAGCACAGCCTGGGCAAAGGAGGCAGGCAGAAAGTGGGTGGATCTGCCTCCTTGCCCTATATTGATGCCGTGATGCTTGTCAGCTGGCTCATGGCCCCACACCCCTGCTGGGATATGCAGGGGTGCATGATGGGCGCCTGGGAAAGTTTGGGTTGGGTGCCTGCCTCCGTCCCCAGTGCAGCACTGCACGGGTAAGAGCTTGTAGCATGAGAGATGTACTCGCTTGTCAGAAGGAAACCCAAACTACAGGGACTGCGTTTGTGTCTCTGGACAGCAATTCATAAATCTTCTGTGGTTTAGTTATTCTTCAATAATAAATGACTAGAATAAGAGCTGTCATTATAAGCATGCATTATGCACCCAGGCTAATCTGCCTGCAAAAGACTTCTGCTCCTCTGAACACGGATGCCAAGAGAGGAAGGGGCTCCCCACACATGCTGTCCCTGCGTGCCCAGCAGCATGGAGGAGTTAGTCCATGGGTGAAGATCTAGCCATCAGTTGCAGGGATCTAAACCCTGGCAAAGGTGCAGCCCTCAAACGCACTGGAATGGGGACAGGGGAACCAGGGAGTGGCTTGGAGTTGATACAACCGGGGATCATGGATGGTCCGAGCTCCCCACGTGCCTCGGCTGGTGCTGGGGCAGCTGTGCTGGATGTCCCCTGTGGCACGAGGCCCAGCATGGGGTCTTGGAGCTGGGCAGCTGGGGCTTTTGGAGCATCGCTGAGAAGCTCTCTGTGCCATTGGGGCTTGGCTCCAGGTACCAGCTTCACCACCAGATTTGCTGCATGATATGCAGAGCAAGTGACAGGCACAAATTCCCCTTGACCCCCCATGTTGGAAAAAGCCCCAGCAAAAATGTCTGGCTGGAGCGCAGAAGCACTGGCAATAACCTCCCACCATCTCTCCTCTTTCAGGGCCTGACTGGAGCGAAAGGGGAGCCAGGGCCCATTGGCGGGCCAGGACTTAAAGTGAGTGAGGGGCTGCTCTGGGGCAGCCACTCCAGGATCCCACCTCTCCCCCTCCAGAGCCAGTGGGGCCTGGTCAGGCTGGGACCAACCCCGTTGCCATGGAGGGAATCGGGCGATAGAGTATTTAGCAATGAGTGGGCACTGAGGCTGGGTCCAGGGAGGGGTGAATTTTAGCAGTTCACACAGCAGTGGAGCAGGTCTTGGTGGGGCCAGACTATCCCGTTTTGGCTCCTGACTCTCCTCTTCTGTCCTGGCAGGGCCAGCCCGGACTCCCGGGACCACCGGGGCTCCCTGTGAGTATCTGCCTCTCCTGCAGGCGCTGGTGGTGCACCCACTCCTAGCTCTGGCATCCACTCCCTGAGCACCCATGAGCGGGGTGGGAGCAGAGGGAGGATGCAGCCTTATGCCCCCCCAGCCACATCCTTGGTGGTGGCATGGGCAGGGATGCTGTGGTTTCGGGGGGTATAGTAGTTGGAGAATTTGGACCAATTGCATCTTCTTGTTGCAGGGCCCTTCACTACCAGGACCACCCGTAAGTGCTGGGCTTGTGGGGCTGTGGGCAGATGGGGACCCGGCCTGGGACTGTGCTGGAAGAGCTGAAATCTTAGCACTCCCCAAAAGGAAAGTATTGGGGCTCGACCTCTCTGACTTTGTGAATGTCTCTCTTCTCCATAAGGGGCTTCCAGGCCAGGTTGGGCTTCCTGGAGAGATTGGAGCACTGGGACCCAAGGTGAGGGGTCGGGGGATGTGAGAAAACCCCCCCCAACATCTGCTTCTCCACACTTTGGGGCTCCTGGGGTAAACAGGGGCAACCCTGTAATATGGGTGAGCACGGTCCTACGCAGACTCTATGCCTGCAGCTGCGTTCACGAACACCACTCCCAGCTCATGACTGAGGGATGCCCAAGTTCCCACTGTGACAGCCTTGGTCTCTAATGCTTCGTCACCTCTCTCCACCCCATCTCCAGCAGTACCTGCTGCCTCCCCACCCATAAATCTCCTTTCCTGGTATTGTTCTTTCCTAGGGTGACCCTGGACCCGATGGCCCGCGGGGTCCTCCGGGCCCTCCAGGGAAAGCCGTGAGTAGCAGCAATTTTTGCAGGAGTGAAAAAGTTCCCCATCCCTTCAGCCCAGGGTTTGGGGCTGGGCCTCGGGCTCTGGCACACACCTCCCACCCCGTGCCTTGCTCCTCTACCTCCCAGGTGTAACTTTCACTCCTCCTGATATTAAAACATGGATGCTGACGGTCTCCTTCCCTCCAGGGCCCCCCAGGACACATCCAAGGGCTGGAAGGCAGCGCTGATTTCTTGGTGAGAGCTGCCATTACCTTGTTCCTTCAGCAGGTCTTCGCAGGGTAACAGCAGCTGGGAGAACATTGGCCTGAATTACAGTCACCAGTGTAATTTGGTAACTGGGGGCTGACAGAGTGGGGAGGAGCAGGGTCCCCAGCCGAAACCATGCTGTGAGTGATGGGTACCCTTCATCACTGCACAGCCCATCTTTGTTGTGGGGCGGGGGATCCTGTCCTTCCTGCCAGGGCTTCTCTGCAGCCTCTGGATCATTTCCCAATTCAACTTGTGCTTCTTCTTCCCCACCAGTGCCCCACTAGCTGCCCGCCGGGTCCCAAGGGCCCCCAGGGACTGCAGGGACTGAAGGTAAGGGAGCCCTAGAGCTGCCCAGGAGCAAATGGGGACTGTCACCTCAAGCATGCTGTGCCTGAGCGAAGGAGCCTTCCCCAGTCTGGAGGCACGGGGAGCTCGGGACCTGCTCTGCTCCCCTGGGAGCAAAGGCACTGTGGGAGAGGTCCCCTGCTGCTTCTCCCCCTTCCTGGGGCGGGGAGACCCCCTGCTGAAGCCCCAGCCATGCCACTACCCAGCCCAGAGAGGTTACACCTGGTGGGAAGCATCACTGCACGCCTTTATGACTGTGTGGTACTGAGCCCCACAATGTCACTAGTGGGAATCCCAGGGTGAGGCATCGCAGGCAGGGTGGCTCCCAGTGACATGGCCATCAGACACTGCCTCGACCCCGCTGCTCTACCCAGGGATGCTCAAGATCTTCCTCTTTGCCCTTAGGGACACAGAGGCCACCCTGGTGCCCTTGGGGAGCCTGGCAGGCAGGGAACGCAGGTGAGTGAACTCTCTAGCAGCTTTCCAGCATGCCTGCCTCTGGGGGAGGCTGGACCAGAGGGCAGCAGGCTCTGGGGAGAGAAAGGCAGGGAGGACGAGGGTGGACAGGGTGGTCTTCCCACAGCGGCCCCGTTGGGGGACCAAACTGTCCCCATCTCCTGCTTGGTCCCAGGTGAGGGGGGTCTCAGGTCCCCATGGTGGTTTGTACTCCCGCTCCACTCCCAAAACTCAGCTGTCTCCTCTCCATCCCTCCCCAGGGCCCCAAGGGTGATGTTGGTGCCTCTGGAGAACAAGGTGTCCCAGGACCTCCGGTAATGTGTTCATTTATCTTTGCTGCTCTGCCTCCCCACTGCCCCATGATCTGGGGGTGGCTGGTTTGTTCACTGGGGATGTGACAGCAGTGTGTCCCTGCTCCTGGGCACCCACTACTGGGACCAGAGGGGAGTCTGCATCCCATCCATCTCCCTCCTCCCAGACACAGAACTGCCACGAGAAGACTGATAAAGGCACATCCTGATGGAGACCTCCATGGTCAGCACTGGCCCAGGCATCTCAGTTCTTAGCGCACATTAATGTCAATAACTCACTGGCCTGGAACAAATTGCTCATGTACAATGAGCCCCCCTCACCCCATCTGAACAGGGGGTGCAGGGCCCAGCTCACTGAGGGGAAGTGGAGATTAAAGCTGTTTGAGCTCAACAAGAACTTTGAAGATGAAAAACAATTAATGAACCGAGCCTTTCAGACCGGGAAAGGGCAAAAGCACTTTGATGCCAAGAGCTTTGGTGGGGGAAGCAGCATCAGTTTAGGCCCATTGTTGTTATTGAACTGACAACCTGAAAGGCGCCTGGCGGGGGACTGTTGAATTAGGAGCAAGCGGCGGGACTGAAATATCTTGCATTTGGCAAAACTGGCTGATTTCCAGGACTGGCTTCTGCTTTAATTGCGGCTTTACCCTGGGCTGCTCCTGGAGTCGTTTCCAGCTAACTGGCTGTTGTTTCCTTCCCTGCAGGGACCTCAGGGCCTGAGGGGTTACCCCGGGATGGTGGGACCCAAGGGCGAGATGGTAAGCTCCAGTGGGATGGCGGGGTGGCGGCACTGTGCCTGCTCCCGAGGTCAAGGGCACCAGCTCCCATGGTAATGCTTCCTGGCTGGAGACTGCTTCCAAGTAATATCAGTAATGTTGCTCTTTGACCATCTTAGGGTGCTGGACACTGCATCTTCCTAACGGGGTCAGACCTGGCTGAGGTTGGGATGGGAGAAACTTACCCCTCCATGCTTTCTTTGCAGGGTCCTGCTGGTTACAAGGGGATGGTTGGAACCATTGGAGCAGCCGGGCGGCCAGTGAGTGCCCTCCCCTGTCCCTGGGGCTGTGGGGCAGGCAGGGGATTCTGCACTTCGCTGCTCATCCCCCTCTTTCTCCCCACCAGGGCAGGGAAGGCCCAAAGGGACCACCTGGGGACCCCGGTGAGAAGGGAGATCTGGTAGGTAACTCACCCCACCATGGAGGGCAGCGGCATGCCCCATGTGATGCCAATGATCCCTTTTCCCCAGCTTGGCCCTGGCCAGGGTGCCCTCTCCAAGCAGCTCCCTCTCCAGCTCTGTTCCCTGCACCAAGAGGGCAACTGAAATAACACTTGCTCTCTCCTGCTCTAGGGTGGCCGTGGCGTCAGGGGTCCTCAAGGAGACATTGGCCCCAAGGGGGATAATGTGAGTACAGCCAGCAGCACCCATGCCTACATCTGTGGCTAAGCCCCTTTCAAGGAGAAGAAATCTCTCTCTCCTGTTAGGGGCCACCATGTGTCCTTGCCCCTTCCCAGCATATTTGCCCCTACAATGAAACTTTCAGTCCCTCTCAGAGGTGTCAGACTAAGCGACACCCCCCTTCGCAGGGTCTCCCAGGCATCGATGGTAAAGATGGCTCCCCAGGTATCCCAGGCATGAAGGTGAGCTGCTGAGGGCAGGTGCTGCCTGTGCCGGCAAAAGTGCTTGCTGCAAATAACAGGGAATGGCAAGTGGCATAAGGTCCCGGCCCTTGACATGGTATCTCCTCACTAATGGAGTGTGGCTGTCCTCCAAGGGAGTCAAGGGCAGTGTCCCACTTTGGCCAGGAGTCCCTTGTCCTGTCTATGGATATTCTATTTCTGCAGTTTTCTCCACCACACAGTAATATCCTCCCTGTCCCTCGCAGGGCAGTGTGGGACAGGCCGGCCACCCAGGAATGCCAGGGCACCGTGGACAAGCTGTGAGTATGGGCACGGGAAGTCCCTGCCCATGGAGTAGTACCCTAATCCCTGGGTCATGCCAGGGTGCAGGGCCAGCACCCAGCAGGCATGCTGCCTCTGGTTCTGTGAACAGGTTTTGATCCTGGCTTTGCTTCCACAGGGATTGCCAGGCCAGCCGGGAAGCAAAGGTGGCCCAGGCGATAAGGTGGGTCTGGGGCAGCCAGGGCTGGCGTCACCTCTCTGAGCTTTCGGCCCCACTCACCTTACATGGTGCTACAGCAGCCTCCATGCTCTATCCCTGAGCCCGCAGCCTTGTCCCCATCTTTTTTGTCCCTGAAACACCTCTGTCTTCCGTTTGCAGGGTGAAGTGGGTGCTCGGGGCCAGCCTGGTGTCACCGGTGCCCCAGGACAAATTGTAAGTATGGAGACATCACCATGTTCCTCCCTGGTACAGCCTGGGGGTTTCTCTCTCTCTTGCTTGCTCTTTTTCCTTATTTGCTGTGCACATCATTACCACCCCTTCCCTCTGCCCCCACAGCAGCTTCCTCACGGAGAAGCCCCTGTAGCCATTTCTCCAACTCTGTGCCTAACATCTCCTTGGCCATCTCTGCCATGGCAGCTCTTCTTGTGGCTGCAGGGGACAAGGCCATACATCTCTCAGGGAAGGACGGAGTGCAGATGATGTGATGTGAAAGCTGCTCTGTGTGTTTTTTTTTTTCCTCCTCTTTAGGGTAAGCCTGGACCTCGAGGTGAGCCGGGACCGCAGGGTGTCCTTGGGGTGAAGGTGAGTTGGGGCACCGTGGGATTTGTGGTGGTGCTGGAAACTGCCCATGACTCTTGCTCTCTTCCCACCTCTCCACAGGGTGACAGGGGTGAGCGTGGCCTCGTGGGCCCCCACGGTGAGCAGGGCAAAGTGGTGAGTTGTACCCACAGCCCGGCTGGGAAAGGGGCTTCGCCTTGGCATGGCTCGGGACTGCTCTGCACAGTGTGTTCGGGAGGGACAGGGACTGCAGGGAATGGCTGGCACTGCTCCATGGACCCGTCGCTTTGATCACGGTCGGGGTCTGTCACGAGCCCCATCCCGCTGTGCCTGGCTGCCAGGGTGAGGGATTAGACAAAAGGGCAAATTGCACAGGTATTAGTGGGGCCGGGGCCATGCTGGGTTTGCAGCCCCAGCTGGGAGAAGCATTTCCTCCTGGCTCAGCGAGCGCGGTGAGGCTGCTCGTGCCCCTTGGAGGTTTTCCTGGGTTGGAAAATGGCCAAAAAAAAAAGACTTTTGTCCCTCTGGCTTCCTGAGGGATGGGACTCTGTCCCTGGTGAAGCTCCCCTCTGCAAAGCTGTTGGGGGGTTGGAGTAGGTGACCTTTAAAAGCTGCTTTCCAACTTAAAATATTCTGTGATCATTTTCTGCCTTGTGCCACCACAGAGGCTGCATTCAGGGCAGGCTGGGATGCTGTGGGGCAGCCCGAGCCACTGGAGGGGATGTGGAGCTGCATCTTGTTACCTTGGGGAGGATGCCCCAATGTGTGAGGAGGGTCTTCCCACTGGCTTTTCTCACTTTTTTCCCCATGTTACCTTGATTTCCAGGGGCCGAAGGGTGAGCAGGGTCTGCCAGGAATCCCAGGACCCCAAGGTTTGCCAGGAGTCAAAGGAGACAAGGTGACTGCTCCTGGATGGCGGGGCAGGACTGTTTTGGGGTCCAGCTCAGGGAAGTTGAGCTGACCCCCCCGCCCCGTTTCTCCAGGGCTCCCCAGGGAAAACCGGCCCCAAAGGTGGTACAGTGAGTACATCACCCTCCTGCCCGGACTGGGGGATGGGTGGGAATTCGCTGACACCGCTGTTTAACAGGGCTGGTTCCCACCTCATGGCGGTGCAGAAACCCACTGACGCTAGGTGCTTTGTCTGTTAATACCACCAGCATCTCAGTGGAGCAGGAGGGTTAAAGTGCCTGCAGAGGTGGTGGGTGCCGGCTGTGAATGGTCACATGTCTCATTGCTTTTCCTCTAGGGAGACCCGGGTGTTCATGGCCTTGCAGGGCTGAAGGGAGAGAAGGTTGGTCCCCACAGATGAGTTCTGAGGTGTGATGGGGACAGGGGCTGGAGAGAAGTCCCTGACCATGCTGGTGTCTCTTGCCCATCATGGCCCTGGGCACTGCAGTATTGCACTCCAGTGCAGCGATGCTACTCTTTGGGGGGGGGTGGTACTTGCGCCTCCCGCAGCTGCATCCCTAAATTTGAGCTCTCCCCATTTCTTGTGTCCTCTGTTTCCAGGGTGAATCAGGAGAGCCTGGGCCAAAGGGACAGGTGAGCAACTTAGGGGTTTGGGAGAGAGGGACTCCCTTGACCTTCACACTGGGTGGTTCTGCGGGACACTCAGCCAGAGGCAATCACCCTGACGAAGGCAGAGGCTCTCCATGGAGCTGGTGCATGCTGATGGCCTGAGAAGGTATCTTCAATGGAGACGGTCTTCAGTGACCAGGTTCAGCCACTGTTTGAGGTTTAAACCCTGGCTGCACTGGTTGGTACTCGAAATCCTTGAGGTCTTGGGGTACAAGCCCTGTTATCAGGATGGGGCTGGGTCCCCCTGCTCCTGACGCTGCTCTCCATCCCCACTGCAGCAAGGCATCCAGGGCGAGCTCGGCTTTCCTGGCCCCTCAGGTGACGCAGGTGCACCTGGCGTGCGAGGCTACCCAGGACCCCCTGGCCCACGAGGACTCGTTGGGGAACGAGGTGTGCCAGGGATGCCTGGCCAGCGGGGCGTAGCGGTGAGTCACCTCCAACACCCCACATGCTCTCCCTCAACTTTTGCACAGCATAGGTGCTGACCAGGGAACAGCCTCTCTTAGCTTGTTCCGCTCCGCAGGTGATTCCCTCTGACCTTTGCTTACCAAAAAATTCCTCTGGGAAACATTTGGTTCAGGAGCTGCCAGTTGTCCTTCATAACCTGTCCAGAAGGGCTGAGCTGGGATCCTACCTTTCTAGAAGAGAGGCTTTCGTTATTTCTCACAATATATAGCACAAGGTTTAGCTCCAATATTCCACTTTACAGCCTGCCCAGGGGCTGAATTTTTCCACATAGGCCTCATTTTATTCTTGAAAAATAGGGCAGCAGAAAGTTAATGCAGTGAGTAGGTTGCAGTGTGGCAGGGCACAGCGTGAACTGAGGCTGGTGCAGTTGTACCTGGGACAGAATGGAAAACAAAGAAGGGTGGGAATGTGGCATGAGGTGCCTGGATGGGACAGGTCCTGAAGGTGCAGATGGAGATGGAAAGACTGATCTCTCTTTATGGCTTGTCCCCCTCCCACTGCTGGCAGGGCCGGGACGCTGGGGACCAGCACATCGTCGATGTAGTACTGAAGATACTGCAAGGTGAGGGGACGAGTGGGGCAATGCTGGCCGGATGCCTGCTGCCGCATCCCATCCCACAATGGCCCCTCTCTTCCTTACAGAGCAGCTGGCAGAGGTAGCGGTCAGTGCTAAGAGAGCAGCCCTGGGTGGAGTTGGTGCCATGGGACTCCCCGGACCCCCTGGTCCCCCAGGGCCGCCCGGTGAGCAGGGCCCACATGGACCCATGGGACCTCGAGGGGTCCCCGGCATCCTGGGTGCTGCCGGGCACATCGGCAACATAGGACCTAAAGGTAGGTGGGTGGCCATACTCATACCAAGCTGGGCAAAAATCCTCCTCGGGGCTGACCCTACCTCTTCTTGCCACATTTGTCCCCTATCTGGTTTCCTGAGAAGGGAGAACCCCCTCCCCTGCCCTACATAGTCCTTGTGCAGTGAGTCCTTCCCCCTTTCTTTCCCCGAAGGGAAGCGTGGTGAGAAGGGCGAGCGGGGAGAAGCTGGCCGCGGACACCCGGGCATGCCGGGTCCTCCGGGGATCCCAGGTAAGACCCTCTCTGCCTAACAGAGAAAGGGCAGGTAGCAGCGCATCTCTACCGCCCCCATGCTCCTTGTCTGTGCGATGACGAGCGCAGCAGTGGCTTGAGACCTCCCCTGCAAAACTGCACGGGTTCATCCACCCATTCTCTGACATGTAGCACCCTTTGCTGCCTCCTGCCTGCAGCTCTGCCAGACTCTTTACTCTGTATTGCTCACTTGCGTCACCGCTCTGTTCACGCATCTCCATAGTCACCAGCAGTGTTTCCAGTACCCAATCCCCTGCGCTGCTCCAGCAAATGCTGGGCTCCACGCCCACAAAGGCAGTATGCATGCGCCCTGTGAAGGCCACGCTCCCTTTGCAGGTCTCCCCGGCATCCCCGGCCACGCATTCGATGGCAAGTCCGGGGAGCGGGGCCTGCCGGGCACCCCAGGAGAGGCTGGCCGGCCGGGTTTGACCGGTCCCGCTGGCCTGCCGGGGTTCTGCGAGCCGGCAGCCTGCCTGGGAGCCTCAGCGTATGCCGCCGCACGCCTGACGGAGCCCGGAGCCGTCAAGGGACCTGCCTACTGAGGAGGCATCGTCACTGCGCAGACCCGACCGGCAAACCCGCTCCGGGGCTGGAAGCAATGAGACCAAAAAACTGCAAAGCCATAGAGAGCGACATCTGCCCGTCCCGGCTGGGGTAGGCCACTGGATCAGGCAGCTGCCGGAGGGAAACAAACTCGGGAATTTAATTTGGTGTACAACCCTATTCCACAGCCGGAGAGATGGTGAAGAAGAAAGAAAAGTCACCTTGAGTCCTATCTGCTGATTTCATTACCTGCGTGTCCTCTGGTCCCTGTGCCCCTTCCCAAAGAAATAAACTGTCTTTTATACAAATCCTCTCAGTCTGTGACGTCCTTCTTTGTGCAAAATCGCCTTATTGCTTATTTTGTTTTTCTTTTTTTAATATCAAAATTGTGGATTGATAATTTGAGACTTGTCAGATCCGCCTTTTTCACTTCTAGGTACTCACAGAGCTATAAATCTTTGTAATATAGGAATATTTTATAACTATGAATAGTAAAACACCAACTTTTTTAAAAAAAGGACAATAAACCCAAGATGTTTCGTGAAGGAACTGAAATAATATTTTGATTTCTTTGAATCAAACAAGACTTTACCCAGTACAGGAGCGTTGTTTGAGGGCTAAAGTTAGCGTTTCTGTTTTATCAAGGTTTTTAGCTAGTATCTTGATTGGTTATTCCTGTCCTTGTGGAAAATTTCAGTCTGTAAATAAGCTTTTTCGGAAGCAGTTCTTGCTTTTTCCCCTCTTACACTACTGCAAATGTGCAGATAATTTTTGCCCCAGCCCCTCGTGTCGGAGATAGAGCAAATTTGTCAAAAACACATCGGACACCTTCAACTAAGTCCCAGTCCAACCGAATCTTTTCACAACCAAGTGGGCCAGAAAACTATTAGCAGCATTGCAGAGGGTATTGTTCCCTTAACAGTTAAAAAGGAGGCCCGCGGCTCTAACAGGATCCACAGGTGTATTTGTCATTATTGCAATCGACAGTAGAAAGGATTAAAAGTGTGTGGTGGGAGAAATGGGGCTTCACTTTGTGAGATAAATAAAAATAAATTTTTGTATAATAGCAAAGTATGTTCTTCTTGGTAGGATAATAATCCCATGGACAGGTGGTGGGAAAGGCTGGTGTGTCCGTCCTGCGGCACAGAACATCGCTGAAGACCGCCGAAGGATACCGTCAAATTGCAGCCAAAAAAAAAAATGGGACTGTGACGAAATGCGGATGTGCTTCAGCTGGAGGAGGCTAATCCTGGCAAGGACCAGATGCAAATACTGTATACTCTTCCCTAGCCAGATAGCCCATTTGGATCCTTGTCTGTCCCCAGGCGCTTCAGAAGCATCCTGTACTCATTCTCTAATAAATCACCTTCTCTGTACCTTTTATCCACTACTTTGTCACTTAACAGGCAATCATCTACCTTTAAGGAGACTGACTTTAATTTAAAAAAAGATTGAATAGCAAATGTTTTATTTGCAAGATGGAATTTAATCAAGGAAATAAGGTGTCTGCATATTAATTAGGGGCCAGATGCTGATTGTTTCCAATGAGTGGCAAACAAACTCCGAATCTGCCTCTTCATCAGAGACCTCATAAATATTCATCCAATAAATAGCAGATTGGCTGCCATTGTAGAGACAAGAGACACTGAAACACAAGTATCTGTGGAAATAAAACAGCTGGAAAGCTTCCAATCTCTGCCACAAATCATAAAAAAATATTATTAAGAGGTGAAGAACTAGCCAAGTTAATTGTTTGTCTACATTTCTGGACAAATGGGGGTGATTCATCCTAATTCTTATACAGACGAGGAATTCATGTTATCACCTCCCCTTCGGGGACAGCTCAAGTCTGGATTTGATGCGGGACTCCAGCTGAGCAGCACATCTGGGCTGCATCCCGGTTCCTGATTCCAAATCATCTGAATTTTTTTGCCAGTTTTTATTTTATCTCCCACAAGAGGGAGCTGCCTGCCCGCTGAATTCCTCTTCTTCCCAGGGAGCCCGCACTTGAGCTGTTGTCTATTAAACTAGTTTTTATACCTGGCAGGAGGTCACTGCTTTTTTTCCCGTCCAGGCACAGGGCTGCGTTCTCCCGTTCCCTTTGGAGAAGGGGAAAAAAGATGAAATCCCCTTGCTCATTCCCAGCCCGGGGATGAAGACGACACAACTGGAATACACTGGGTGAAAGGACATCGGGGTGCAGAGGTTTACTGCAGGGACATTGCTACAAGGAGGGCTGGAGTGGCAAGATCTGTGCTGTGGTCTCGGAGCAAGGAGAGGCTGTATGGGAGGATGGAGGTCCTTTGCAAGAAGCTCAGAGGCTCCTCACATCTCCAGATGGGGTTGGTCGGGATGGAGCCGAGAACCTCCAGCATACTCACGATAATCTTGCCAGACCACCCCCCACGCTGCTTCTGAGAGCCACAAGTGACATCCCAAAAGGTGATAATTGTTATGATGGCTTCCTTAGCAAGAGGTAGCTTTGTCCTTCAGCGGGCAACGATGCTCACCAGCTGCATACCGGGAGATGATGCAGGGAAGGCACAGCTACAGCCTGTCTCCATGCATCCTCACAATTCGGAGGCCGGAAAGGACAGTGTATGGGAATATTAAGAAGATCAGGCTGTAATTAAAAGTGCCAAGGAAGCAGCTATCTGGAGCTCTTGCTCTTTTCTCTCCTGGCTGCTCATCACTGAATTTGACATCATGAACCCTTCTGTGGTCGGGACCATGGGGAGCCAGTCCAGGTCTTCATCACTTAGCTTGTCCAACCTGTCACAAGCAAAGGACCTTGTGGCTTTTAGCCTATGCTTGTCTTGTCACAAATGGTGGCTGACTATCCCCAACTGTACAAACATGAGGGGCTGAGCCACGGCCAGTCACAATTTATTTTCAAAGAAAAACTGAGCGGAAATTAAATTATTTACGGGGTGGGGTTTAGAGAACCAGCTTCCAAGCCTGTCACTGCAGCTACAAAGGCTCCACAAACCTGATGGTGTAGATTCAAGCTTCATCACGTGCCTTTCATGTGATGTGAAAGACAAAAGGAAAGAAATTAAAATCATGGCAGATCACTTCAGGGTAATTGCCCCGCTGAGGCTGCAGAGACCTGCTGCAATAGTCACAGCTTTCATTCTCTTCCCCTCTCCTTTGAAAGCCATAGAAAAGGGAAGAATTAGTTCTGGAAGTAAGTAGGGGGCCTCTGATTACTACCATTCAAGGCTGATGAGGCCGGCAGTGTAGTTATTGTTTGCAGTTGGACAAACAGCAGCTGTTCCACTCTGGCGCTATTTGCGCCGCTGTTGCTGCTGAACGCATTCTGTGCTAACAGTGCTCTGGCAGGAGGCGCTCACGTCTACCTTCCATCCGACAAGAGAAACCCACCTGCACAGCTCAGGGAAGCCGGAGGGTCCCGGCAGTGGCCAGAAGAGGGGACATCCAGCAGAGAGAGGGCGGGAACCATAACTGCATGGATAACCTTTGCTCAGAAACGGCTTGTCATGCCTGGATCATCCTTAGCAGAGCATCTGCAAGAGGCATCGCGTCCTGCATGATTCTCTATGGGCAGCATCGACATCAACCTCACGTCCCATACTGGTGACAGCTGCAGGGGGTCCGTGTTTGCACATTGGGAAGGGGCAGAGCTGCCACATGAATAATTCAGGGCAATGAGATGAGTTTCCTTGAGCAAGCTAAGGCATTGAGTAGACAAATTACCTTATTCACCGTCGAAGAAGAAAAATGAGCTAATCACAGTTTATTCTCTCGATAGATGATAAAACACATATTAGAATATAAAACAGAGGAATTTTTGTTGGTAAATTAACAGCTAAGAACTAAGTTAATTATTGGTGAAGCTTAAAAGTGCTTATTTTTATTCTTCGAAAATGTTTGAAGGTTTTCCTCTTAAAAAGAGGAGTTATTTTTAAAATAGCTTGTTCTGGTTGTGGGCAGAAGTGCTGTGCCAGCCAGAAAACACAAGGTAGACGAGTCTTGCGCCCATCAGCAACATACAGGGGAAAATGACTCTCTCCTACGACAGAGACCTGTGCTGCCGGTCCTGTCCATGCCTTATGGGCAGAATACCCTAGCCTGTACAGGCAGGGTGCTAAAGGGAGACAGGGCACCCAGAGGAGCTGATCTTTCTTATTCAGTGAAAAGATCAAATTTGGATAAGGGCTTTACCTAAAAAAAAAGTGTCAGCTCCTTTCCTCGGTGAGTTCAGTTAGTCGTGGCAGTGGGCTACCGGCAAAACAAGAGCTCGCTAGCGTGCACTGTTCTCATATAGAGGGGTCCTGCCATGTCGCTCCAGCACCCGGCAAAGGGGAAGGAGCTTGCTGACAAAATCCCGATTTTAATTACTAGAATTGTTCTGATTACAGCCTGCAAACACTGTTATCTTGTAATTACTGCCAAGAACATGCCATTATTACATGATTAAACACGTCTTGTGGGCTGCTAGATGATTGTCTGATGCCTTATGAACTTAATTACTTCATGCTGATAGAAAGCAACAGGAAGAATGGAACAGGGCAATGGCTCGGAGGGGAGCCATAGCTGGGGCTCCGCTGGAGCACGCAGCTATGACAGAGCTATCAGCGCTGTCATGGTATAGACCATGTCTAAAGGTGTACTCCAGATCCCAGGCCCCGCAAGGTTCAGCCAAAAAAAAAAAAATAAGGGTCATATTTTGTGTGTCAGTTCTTTTCTTGCTCTGTTAGATTCCACCTGTCTTGTATTTAGCTCATCCCTTTGAAGCAGTCAACAGACAAAGGGCAGCAGCTTTCTCCTCCGGTCTCCTAAGGTGTCAGAGACTTCATTTAGGGAGATTAAAAAAGAATTTTTTTGAGACATAGGCATGGCAATATGGCATCATGTATCTGGAAATGCACGGCGTCTGGGTGTTCTAGGACAGCCCAAGCTGCTGTCTGCATGCACAGTAGGGTGGGCTGTTGGCTGGATATGGGTTCCTTATCTTCCCAAGCATAGCTGCCCCGGGACACTGGGCTCTGAGTCACAAAAGGCAAAGCAAAAGGACATACTGCGATTGCTATGTTAAGATCCTGCCTGCAGTCCTCGGCTCCCCTACTACATAGAAGCACTCAATATGAGGCCAGCAGAGCGTCGCAGCCCACTACAGCACTGGCTGTGAGCAGTTTGGTTCCTTTTCAGGAAACATGAAGTATCCGCCTATCTGAGGCATTCTTTAGCACCTCTGATTCGCTGCCACCCTGACGTGGTGACAAGAAAATAAAAACATCTAGATATGTCATTAGCAGTATTAATTCTCAAGGTAATTCTGCTCTCGACTGAGAAACTGGCACTTCCACTGTCTGCCGCACCGTGGCCTGCCCTCTTGGCCAGGACTACAGCCGAACAACTTTGGCTCCCCAGGCTCTAATCCATCAAACACCAGGAAAAACACTTTTCTCCTGCTTTCCCTTCCGAGACACCCCGTGTCATACTTCTCAGATACTTTTGCAACTTTTAAATAAAGATGCTGTCTGTCCTCAGTGCATGTCTGATGGCTACGGGACAGACCCACAGTTTCCCAAAATGTTAATATTACCTGGTTGGAAGCATTTATAGCCGAGCAGATCATGTAGATCGGGAAGCAGGTGCCGCAGGAAAAAATAGTTAGCCTGTCATTGCTTTGAAGCTAATCATGTACTAGGTTTTTTTTATGCTTGTTTTTTAAAGGGGACTCGGGTCTACCTGGAATAGGAAAAGTCAACGAGAAAAACAAGTCCCTCTTCTCTAGAAGAGGTTTGCTCCATATTTCCCCATCTTCTGCCAGCAACATTGGGGTTATAGGGATAAACCATCTTCTCTACGTGGCCTAATAAGAGAAAAAACACGAAGTGTGAGCAAAAAATAGGCCACATGAAAGCAAGAGAAAGGGAACAGACATTAGAAACGAGTCTATTAGCGCAGTCTGATCACAATAAAATATATAGAAAAAAATTATTTATAAAGGATAATAAATATCTTGCAGAATAATGGTTTTATATATAGAGGCATGGACTGTACAGACGTCTATTAATGGACGTGCAGTCTGCTGCTGTGCAAATGTAAATCTCTGGGTATCGGTTCACTCAGTCTCTTTCCGTATCCCCTTCCCCACGGAGCTCTGCAGTGTACAAACAATGACGTCTGACCATTCTCGAGCAGCAGCCAGATGCGCTGGGATCATGGCTTGCATGGCACAGGGAAAGATCCTCGGAGACATAGCTCACTCTCACATCGCTGCAATGACGCAAACTGTGTCTGTTGAGCGGTGTGTGTCACTCGGGAAAAGGACCGGGGTCTCACACTGCCGGCCTCCCGGGATGCCTCCCTCCTCCCCATAACTGCCAGCAGGGGGATGATAAGGCGCCTGCTACGGCTGCTCCTGTTTTATTTACCCAAACATAACTCAGGGCAGAATCTGCCTTCCAATGTTCAGGAGTGCGATAACTGTGACAGAGAAAAGGAGAAGAAAAAGTAAAACGCCATGGTTGGACTGGGATGAGGTTCAGAGCAGCCCCGAGGTTGAGCCTGGTTACCTCTCTGGTTTCTAAGTACTTTTTGCATTTTTTTGCAAAGATTATTTCCATTGCAATAGCTTTGTTCCCTCAGAACAAGACATAAGACATATTTTGTAGTCCACTGAACATACCTTTTCTATGCCTGCTCCTTCCCCTATTTTGTCCTTTTTTTTTTGTTTTACAAGAAAAGGAAAGAAAAGCCCCAGCGTATTTTCTCTTTAAAGAGCTATGTATAACATGAGCAAATCAATAAAACAAAGAGTAAAGTGTAATTCTGGACCTTTAATGAACAAAATCCAAGGAAATCTAGCCAGGTGTTCTTCACATCGCAGCCTGAAATCGAACAAACACATCAATTTGGAGGTCTAAATTACTCTTCCCTCTTCACCATGGGTAACAAACAATTTCAGTCTGGCTGGAGAACGCATCCCACAGCTCGTAATACCAGGCAGGGAATTCTGGAGAGGGGAGTGGGAAAACAGAGGAGAGGACGGGCTTAAGCTTAAAGTATGGAAACTGACTGGTCTCGGAAGATACTCTGGGGAGCCACCAGTGTCTTGATATGCATGCTGTCACTGAGTTGCTTTATCTTCTTAGCCCAAAACTCTCTCGATCACTTTTTGGTGAGGTAGAGTTCTCCGTGCTTCTGAGAACTTTGAGACCTGGTGTTTATAGAGTGGTATAGCTAACATCCATCAAATTCAAAGATTTTTTTGGAACTGAGCTTTTGATACAGACACTTGCAAGTACTAGCTATTACTCTGTCACTCACCACCAAAAGCTATTGCAGAGACGACATAAGTTTTGTCACTCGTAGACGACTCAAGGCACCCACTGGTTTTGTACATGCTGTACAACCCAAAAAAATCAGCTCAATGTTCATGGCTGACGTACACAAATAAAGGGCATTTTCATTAAGTGGGAAAAATTATCAATAGTCATCACCTTATAACAAGGAAAGTTAGTTTGTAACTGCCTCTTTATCTGATCTGCAGCAGAAGCGGTGCCCGTGGGAGCAGAGCCACTCTTTTGGTTCTGCCCCTTCCATCAACGGCCATAGGAGTTTCATGACTTTAAGCGTTTAATCGTTCACGTCTCTTTAAGATCCGTGGATGAAAGGTGCAGTAGACAGAAAAAGTGTTATTAAACCCATAGAAAAGCTATCAATCATAGCGCCTGACTTTTGCTTTATCATGTTTCTTATTGACGAAAGTAACAAAGGAGTACCCAGCACTATCAATAGCCTTAATAATTCCATCAAGATCATGTCAGCTTAGAATTTCCTGAATATATTCATAAGAAAATAATTTTCAAAAATTAAGAAAAAAGGCTTTGCTACACATTATACAATGACAGCTCCAAGGTGAAACCTGCAGCGGTATCTGGCCGTGGAACCAATAGCAGCCCTGTTTTACTCTGCAATAAATCAGGAAGCATCATACGTCAGATGCAGAAACAGTGCTGATCTCGGCTAGTCAAGGCCTGACATCCTTTAATATTTGGGTGTCAAAGCAGTGTTTCAGTCCCCCACTGATGACTGAGAAAGAAATTTACAGCAGCTACTGCAACATCCTTTCAAATTTTCTCACTGCTGGACAGCTCCTGTTGTCTTTCAGAATATACTTCCATCCCCAGATTGCCAGAGTCTCTTTGCTACTAAATCTGTCTCCTCGTGCTGCCCTTATGCTAGAAAGTACTAGTCGTTCTCCAGCTTATAACAACTCCTGGCCTTCTGCTTTTCACTGTCGGCGCTTTCTGCAGCCTCTTGTTGGGCTAAAGCCTTAGGGCTTGAGCCGTGCCAGTGCCTCTGTTCTGAACGTAACTTTTTCCAGGGAAGACAATGCTGCTTTTTGAGAGAGACTATCAGCAGAGAGCTTGGTATGAAAAAAGGGGACTATCAGATGAATTTGTCATTTTCAGAGCCACAAAAAGCAACCTCAGAGGACAGATGCCTTGAAGAATAAATACATTCACGTGTCATATATCAAATTGCTGCCTGAACGGAAGGAAGCTTAAAAATGGAAACATTGTCTGTTAAAAGTGTTTTGGAAAGTTGTCAGAAACCTGTTTACTGAAGTTTAGTAAGTATTTTCCACTAAAATCTGACTGCAGGAGCTTGGTAGGAGATGGGCATGATTTTACTGCAGTCACAATAAC
The DNA here is from genome assembly GCA_013397275.1 of Burhinus bistriatus. NCBI lineage: Eukaryota > Metazoa > Chordata > Aves > Charadriiformes > Burhinidae > Burhinus > Burhinus bistriatus. The sequence goes on from VYXH01003057.1 coordinate 23,944, forward strand.
AGCCACAAATATTGTGCAATTGCAGTAGAAATACAATGTAAGACACCCTCTTTCCCTGCGACACCCTTGCAGGCTGTGGCTTCCGGCGGGCAGCACTGGGAGGAAAAACCGCGGGATGCTGGGGAAAGAGACACATCCGTAGAGTTGCATCCTTACCCGGTTTCGTACAAAGGGCAAACAGCTGCTTTCGGATTTTGCTAGACAGTGGTGGATTAAGAAGGAGAAAAAGCAGCTTGCTCCTTAGGGAGCGATTTCACTTCTCGTCCTTAACGGAGTCGGGGAGGCAGGAGTCCTATTAAAGGCTGTTCATTGCTCTGCTGACGACCCTAATCTTCCTTCGCATCAGGGTTCTGCTATTGTCTGGGTATTACAACGACCAGAATCTGTGCTCGAAACAGTCTGCCTGTATTATTTATGTTTTATCTCTAATTGCTGTGGAGATGGATTTAATGAGGGCAATTATAATTTGCAAGCTGCCGATATTACCAGCAATTCCCCTTTTCTCTCTGGGAAAAAAGAAGCAGCCTTATTTCGTCAATGAGGCTATTGTTGCTACGTGTGAAACCTGCTGCCTTGGTCTCTGCTGGCAGAAATGCTTCCCATGACTTTATTAAAGCAATCTGCCGTATCATCGCCTTCTGAAGACCTGGGTGCAGCTACCCTGAGCCGACAACGTCCTGCGGATAAACACAGAGACATAATGCATTCCATTGAGATCTCCGATTCCACCCTGGAAATATCCTTGAAAGCAACAAATTTTTAGTTTGAGCCCTTCTGTCCCACTTCACTCTTGTCCCATCTCTTTGGTTGCTGAGAAATGAAAAATTCAGCTTCAGAGCGTCTAGCCTCTGTGGCTACATGACATAACATACACTGCCAGATTAAATTTTTTAAGGCAGTTTTGATAGGCTAACCTTGTGTAATAGGTTTCTTCTAGATCAGGTATCATCCATACGGAAAAAATGGATTTGTCTGTTCAGGGTAGTCCAGCAGTGTATTTCTGCAGTTGTGCTCTGGCACTTCGCCATGGTGCTTTGCCAGGGACTGTGTAACTGCATCTTTCCAGGACTGCGTACGAAGATGTCCGAGGACTGGAGCATCTCTCTGATGAGGAAACATCTGGGGTTGTTCAGCATGGAGAAAAGAAGACTGAGAGGGGATGAAGAAGATGGGTCCAGCAGACTATTCTCAACAGTGCCCAGCAATAGGATAAGGGACAAAGGCCAAATTGGAACATGAGAAATTCCACATGAACTATAAAGAAAAACTTCTTTACTTTGAGGGTGCTGGATCACTCGAAGACGTGGTCCAGAGAGGCTGTGGAGTCTCCGTCTCTCGAGACATTTCAAACTCAAGTAGAAGCAGCGCAATCTGCTCTGAGAGACACTGCTTTGGCAAAGGGGTTGGACGATACCATGTCCAGAGGTCCCTTCTAACCGTTGCCTGTCTGGGATTCTGTGTTACTCGTTTAGGAGTGGAAGAAGTGGAGAAACATTTTATTTTCTTTAGTAAGAATTTTTTATCTTGCTGGTTTTTACTCCTCCCAGCTTTAAACCTTGCATACCCAGATGTACCAACCTCAATGCTGCAGGCTACTGAGAGCTGGATGGCTGGCAACAGAAGAATTCTCGCTTCTGCTGACAGCCAGCCGTTCCCAGCGCATCTCCACGACGGTTTTCCCGCCGCGAAAGGAGAGATGCCTCTCTCCGTCATCTCTCGAAACGGGGCGGGAGCCCTTCGGATAACTTGAGTGAGCGTAGCTGGCACGGCACGGGAGCTCTACTTCTGCCTTAAAGAGGATTAGCTATATGGCAGAGATTCCTCTGCAGAACGCGGGTCTCTTTCTCTTCATCTCCTCTGGCTTCCAGGCTAAACCAAGCTCGATTAATCTCCCTTAAAATCAAGCAGGTTTTTTCCTACATGCTTATTACTGTTTGTTCCTGTGTAGGCAACACCCGAGATGCAGTCTAGGTTCCTGGGGAAGTCTTCAGAGGACCTTCGATATTTTCTCAGTCAGAAAGCTTTTAATGCTATCATTCCTGAAGTAACTGCGTTGCAATTTCTCCGCAGTCCGGCACGGGGATGGGCAACAGTAGCTCCATTAAGCCACTCCCCTGTTCATCAAGTCTCCTGCCTTCTCCTTCCTTTGGTGCCATATATCCCTCTTAACTCCGTGGTTCCTTGGACAGCGATATGGAGATGAGAAGGCTGTCTCAGTACCTCTGCTTTTTAAAAGAAATAGCAGCAACAGAGACAAAGTCCTTGAAAACTAGCAGAATACTTGCTTGCTCCTATTCATTGCTCCAGCTTCCAGTTTTTCTTTACCTCCCAAGAAACAACAGCCTAAACCAGAGCCCTTTAGTTGTGATTTTGATACCACACATAGCAGGTCACTGACCAGTTGGGAAATACCTTATTTTATTGCAGGACTTGTCAGAAAAAAAAAAGATGCGTACAGACTCCATTCTTTTTTATATTAATTGCACAGAGTGCCCTATATTGATCTCACTCTGCTTTACTTTTCCTCACCTACTGACTCCACTTCTTCAAGTTTCCTCGAAATTCAAGAACTACTGAAGTAAAAAAGAATATTTCCTGAGACTGGAGGATTTTTCTATGGACTTCAGTAATATGAGCAACTATGTTTTTTTATACTTTTCATCTTAAAAAATTAGCGCAGAAGACATAATTAGAGCAGTACAACGTATTTTACGTGTGCGAGAGCTCTTAGCCTACAGGTTCCTGGGAAATTTGCAGCCCAATTCCTATATTTACATCTGCATGTATTTAGGAAATAAGTACTTATACATCCATATGCATGAATATACATAAATATGGATTGATATTTGCATGCTGTGCGTTACTATGTGGCAAGGATGAGCCTTAGTCCTGTTTCTGTAGACGCTGTCAAAACACAAAACAAAAAATGTAACCTGCTAATGGAAGACACTTGATGCGTGTGGAGAAATGATTATCAATAGATAGGACTGATCAGGAACTCAGCAAACAAGGGGCTGCATTGGAAATCAGAACAGTAAGCCCTATCAAAATTATTTTTTTAATCTATTAAGAAAATATTGTCATGTGTTTCGTAAAATTGTTGTATTTTCGTATTTGCTTTCAAACCAAGCTGTGAATCTCCGCCTGCGACAGGTTTTTTACACTATCTCCAGCACTACCCACAATATCTTCATTTGTGTATTCCGCTCCACTGCAACATAAGTTAATGCCTTCCTCCATATTATGTTGTTAAGCTTTGGCAGAGTCTGTTGTAAATCTTGGCTCTGCTCGTAACCCACCCTTGCATGAACCAGAGGCCTTAGAGTACCAGAGCGCCCGGACACAAAGTGGATACCCAGAGGAGAAGGATGGGGCAGTATCATCTGCTTCATTTATGCATTGTTCAGTAACCGTAGATATCTACCCTGGCTTTAGCTTATAAGGATGCTCTTGAGACACAGGCAGCCGCTGCCACTAGGCTTTTCTCCCTTTTCCTTTGAGATCTAGAGAACACCGGGCCACTTATATTCAGCAGCTGAGGCGAACTGGAGGCCAGAAGAAATAACTTTAACTGTGCAAGTTACAGGAGAGCCTACTATAGCGAGCCGAGGTTTCAACTAATGGCAGAGGCACATTTTCCCTGCCAGAATCAACAGTAAGGGACAGAGAACACCAATTAAAAAGCAATGTAAAATGGAGATAAGGGATTTCCACAAATTATTAGGAATTACGTGGAGAATCAGCTCTCTGAGCAGATTTTGTAATGTAGTTAACGGAAATGCTGATGTCCCCAGTACGGTCCAGGGGGGTCTCTCCTTCGTCTCTGGTATGTCCCCCAAAGTGTCCAGGCTAAATAATAACACTCTCTATAGCACGTGCCTCCATAAACCTTCTCCTCTGGGAGTGATATCGTTGTTTCTACCTTCATTACATTTCAGGCATTGCAGTCGCTGGCTCGTTGCTCGGAAGGCCCTGAACCAATCTGAGATTTATGGAGGTGAGCAGGAAAGGGAAAAAGTTTTCAATCTTGTTTCTTCGTCTAGATTCAGGGATTTCTGCAGCAAGTCCAGCCTTTAAATAGGGAATAAACCAGCCCCCTCTGTGACCTAAACTCTTGCCACAACCCCAATCCTTGATGGGCGCGGGATGGGCTCATTGCAACAAGAGAGGTGAAGGCTGGAGACTCTCCATGCCCAGCAATGGGCCAACGTAGACCCTCACGTCAGCTAGCCGCCGCGTTTCTGCAAAGTCGTTCCGTGGGAACATCCCTAGGTCCTCAAACCTCCACTTCTCAGGAGACGAGGGGGTGAGTGTCTTGCAGCCAGCGGAGAGCAAAGCCCCTCTACTCTGGACAGCAAGGTGAGATAGGGCAAATGTTTCGTTCTACCAGCACCAGTCCTCCCATATAGAAGGGCAGTACAGGGATTTCCCATGCAAACAGCGGCTCACCCTTTAGCCACAGCCCTTTTCCCACTTCTAGAAGAGAAAGTAGCAGGCTTAACCTTCGTCCCCAGGAGAAAGTATTAATCTATATTCCATTTAAACCGTCGCAAATGAGCTCAGCTTCCTCCCTATGAATGGGACGCGGGAAGATTTATCGGCAGCTGTTGCTCGTATCACTACCCAAGCCCTTTTCTGTCTCTTTTTCTACCAAAAAAAAAGTTTCCTCTAGCACGTGATGTGAAGGAAAAGGGAACGCTACTCAGCGCCACAAACAAGGGCGGCCTTGTTGCAGACTGCGGGTGGGATCCTGCACCAGCACCTCTCTCTGCCCTGGTGCCTTGCTGCGGAGCTAGTACTGGGCATCTACCAGTGCTACCCATGTAACGAAGCAGCTTTCCCTCCTCCAAACCTCAGTGTCCAAACTGGGATGCCACAAAAGTCTAACGAAGAAAAAAGCACTTTAAAATAAAATCGTATATAAAAAGAATAACAAGAAAAGCAGTTTTTAAGATGAATAAAGCAAAAAGTGAAGTATTTAAAAAATAAAAAAAAAGACTTTTTTAAAGAGAACGAACAAAAAAGTACTTAAAAATGAATGTTTGTACAACATAAAGGGACAGGCACGCTTATTTCTGTCTCTCAACTCGCCCCGCTGAGTAGGAGGTAGGAGACTACCAACATGTAAAAATTCAGTATTTCATCTAGGTAAAATAACTGTCCACGATCTGGCCCATTTCTATTATAATGTGCATGGATTTCACAAAAGCGCATCCTCACAAAAAAAGCTCTTTTGAAACCTGTTGTTTTCGTCAGACTTAGCTGAAGGAATTTCAAAGTGAAGGGTAGTTACTCGAGCACGCACGGGAGTAGTCATTTTTAAGGCTGGTTTATTTGCTAGAGATTCCTTGCTGTAAGAAAAAGGAAAGAATTAATTCTTTCCAATCTCCAGGTTAGATGTAATTATATCTTTCGAGCTGCTTAAAGTCAGTATTTAGCTCTTGCTTTGATATGCAGCCTGTTCTTTCTCTACTGTATTGCCATAAATTTCTTCCTCCCTCATTATACTTTATCAACATTGAAGCAGCAGATATTTTAAATGATGACTTATCTACAATAAAATAACAACCAAACCAATGCTCTACAAAAGTAGCGTACTTCCTGCCAAAAATACTTTTGCATTAATGCTAATTCAATAGTGCGGATCCACGTATAACCACCAATTGCGTGTCTTAAGAAAAATATAGCAGACAGGACCACAACTTAAGTTGCTTCCTGCCCTGAATTTCACCGGTTCTAATTTCTATCGCTTCCTCCTTTTTCACCCTCTTGTCAGGACCTGCCCTGTCATTGGCAGGTTCCTCCAGAGAGAACAGGCACCTTTCTAATTTCTGAAGCCACCGACATCTTTCTTGGTTCGAGCTCGCCCCTGCTCATGTGCTGGACTCGTTCAATTGTGCACCTGCTCCCAGTCACTGCGGTAAGTTGAGCCGCTAATGGTAGTATTCCATTTCCATATGTGACTGCGAAGTCTGAATAATCAATTAAAATCATTGTATAAATTATTGCATATATTAATGGCGATGGAATAATTTCAGTGTAAAACAATTATGTCTGAAAGCATCAATGGCAAATTTCAAAAGGCCTCAATACATGAAATGAAACACCCGGCGGCATCGGGACTTCTGGTTTTAATTAAGATTGAAAGGAGACTATCTTTTGCGTTGGGAAATCTGGAGGAGTCTCAAAAAAATAATGAGATGCATGAATAATTTATGGGTCACAAGCAAAAAAATTGGTTATTTCTTCCTAAAGGGCAATAATTTAATTAAGGAGAGCAGAGGCTCTCCCGCAGGTCTCGGCCTAATCCAGTCCTGGGACAGCTGTCGCCGCCACCTCCAACTCTTTCCGTTCCCCATCACTGATACTACAACGTCTAACAGTTTTTCACTTTTTTCTTGGCAAACGTTCAAATAAAATATCCCACCGCTCTGCAGCATTTACCGTTGCAGGGGTGATTAAATCCCGGCTGCCCTCCATCAAACAGACTCCTGTCAGTTTCCAGCCTGGACGTTCCTCCTTGTGGTTTTGCATGTTGCTGGCAGCCGAGCTGGTAGTTCGCAGACTGCCTTGACACTGGCTTTTTTGATAACTCGAGGCTAGAATATATTTCTGGAAATGTAAATACGTTAAGGGAGAAAAAAAAGACAGCCTGGCATGAAAATGTAGGCTGAGACTAAAAGATTTAATCTTCTTAAGGATGATAAATGGTGGAGTTGGAAAATTTGTCCTGTCTAATATTCTCAAATATGCTTTTTTCCCAAAAAGTCCCTTTGCAAAAATGAGAGAATAGATCAATTGGGATGTAAACATGAACTTTCTCAATCTGGGCTAACTTGAGAAGACACCGCGGTGACAGAGCTCCGGAAACAATGAAACCATCTTCAGGGGATGATTGGCTCTCTACCCTCCATTCTGTCCCCGTTTTTTGCTTATAACCAGCTGGTTTCTCAGAAGTATGGAAGCATCCATCCCTACACATGAGCTGATCAGATCGTGGCGATGCAATATTTTAAGGACCTCTCTCCGTTGCAAGCTTCTCTGAGCAAGTGCCGCAACCAGCTCTGAGGGCACAGATGACATAGGTCTTTTAGAAATAACCCGAGCTCGATATTGCTGCCCGAGTTCCTGACTATTAATCGCACACAGTCAAGCTGTGTAATTTCCCTAGCGGGATCCAAAGTCCGTCTTGTCTGTTTTTGGAAGGCATTCTAGCGCGTGCCCATCGCTCCCACGAGGAGCATTTATGGATCAACTGCATGAAGGCTCCGCTGTGCATTGGATCCTTCCGTCTCTCGCCAAATCCCTCTGTTTCGGGATGATTCGTGCACAGCCTCATGCACCTCTGCTGTTTATGGGAAGGCAGTGGGGGAAGCTCCCAGTCCATAAAAGCATTCCAGGATACTTTTTTAAGCAAATCATCGCAAAGCTGAAATATTCTTAAGGTGCCTCAAAAAAACCAGAGAAGTCACTGAGGTTGGGAGTTATACATTGTATAATGAATCTGATTTCTTTTGTTTTAAGAATGGGGCTTTGAAAAAATCAGGCACTGAGAGTGGTGAGCATTTCAGGTGAGCTTCAGTGTGACAATAATAAAAAATATCTCTTAATTTCTGAAGTTAAAATGCCAAAGTACAAGCACCTCTTCTGCGCATGCCAGCTTCCCTGTCATCTGGGATGTGCTAGCTCTACTGAATATGATTTCGGAGCCCCCCGACTCTTTTTTCAGCTGGCTCCTGGTATCAAGTTTCCATACAGGCAGCTCCATGGGTGAACACAGCACTGTGTAGCCAGCTGGCTCCATCCTTCCTTCAGGTGGATTCAGTACAGGATAAAGCACTGCAGGTGAGATTTCTATCTCTGTGCGCAGCAAATCCCGAACTAAAGCAAAAATCAGCTCTGATGCCAAAGTCTGCAAAGAAAACATGGAAATCTGCCCTTCTGGGCATACGGCCTTTCTTCTCGGCAGCAACAAGAACACGTAGGCTGGTGAGCTGCAGGAGCCGATAATGTCTGCGACAAGTCAAAGACGGAAGAAAATTGCTAGGGCCCGTGATTCGTGCCTTGCCTCTGCTACGCTGTGTCCATTTAACTCGGGGACAGCTTCATTGCAGAAACAGTCACTTCTCCTCTGACTCAGCCACAGAAATCATTATCCATCTTCCGCAGGAAGGCAGCGCCCTCACCGGGGAAAATTCTTACCCAAAGTGTTTCGCTAAACTGTTACATAGCTATTTCTGAGATATAGAAAAAGCCACCAAGGAAATGTATTCTGCTTTGTAAACATCTTCTGACGATCCAGAGATGGTAAAGGTTTAAGGCTCCACTCTGTTTTTTTTTTAACAAAATGAATATAAGGCGGGGAAAGGCAGTACAATGCCTGTCGCCTCGAGACACTGCTATTGCCTGCAAACTAGCTGTGCTGGGTGGATGCAGCTTTTCTTCCAGGTTGCTCAAAACTATCTTTTACCGGTTTTGCAAGCTCAAATTCCCATCTCAGCTCCTGAATCTCCACAAAACTTACTGCTAACATTCCAAGCCCTTTTGCCTTTTGCTCTCAACGTGCATGGCACCGCAGACCGTAAGATGCCACTAAATGATGTCCTGGACCAAAACAGGAAAATTCTCGGAGGAGATAGACAGCTATTCGTTTAAGGCAGCCCCACACTATCTGAGGCTACATGCAGACACACCGATCAGCTTTGCAGAGACGGGTGTGCATTTTAGAATTAGCTCTTTATGCAAAAACGACAGCTCTTTGCTGTTTATAAAAGAAGTAACTTTGATTTGACATTTTAATGCCGGTATGCTATAGCGCTAATTAGTTACCAGACGCTGAGTCTCGGCACTTGCTGGAAGCAGTCCAATACCAGGTAAGTGACTGTCGCACCGATGGGGCACAGTGTCCGCGATGCTGCGATGCATTACCAAGAAACCTGATTCCCAAGATGTAGGATTTCTGGTACTTAGTATTTGTTATTTATCCTGTACCGACTTCAAATCCTGGCAGTGCTGTCACTTACTGTAGTCTTCTCTTTGGGCTGGAGACAAAAATTAGAATGCTGCGCCTTTAACTTTTCTATGCTGTCAAGGTAATATTTTCCCCATTTCTTTACCAGGGAATTCTAAAGGAGGTCACCGCAGTCCAGCAAGATCCTGCTCCAAAAGACTCTGTCCCCTTCTTTCGGTGCAGCATCCCTCTCCAAATGCTCAGGGCTATGTCATCTTTTCATTATCAAGAATACTACAGGAGGGAGCCGGTGTTTTGAGATGTCGTTCTTCCCTGCTTTACTTCCAGTGTTCCGTGCTCGAAACATCGTTAATAACAGATCCGACGTGAGCTTCTGGCAGCACTGGTCAAGATGCCGTTGTGTATGAAACATGTTACTACTAAAAGCACTTAGGAAGAAATAAAGAAAACCAGCATAGAGCACATTTTTGAAATCAATACCCTCTGGGGTTTCAGAGCCAGCAGGGAAGAGATATTTGCAAGCAGGACTCGCTCTTTCAGATCGAGATCAAGTTGCTCCATTTTGCTAGTCGGAACACTTCAGCTACTGGCAGATGTGTCAAAATGCACTTTGTGGCCTCTCTCAATGTACCTTAGCCCATTTCGCATTGACCGGTTAGGTCATGGAGCAGGTTCCGTGGGAGAGACGACCCCGGTAGTTTGACAAACCCTTCTTAGCTGATCCCTCCTCTAGACAAAGAGTACTCCAGGTTAAGGCAAGGTCAGCTTTGCATGAGCATCGCATTTCGATTTAGGCCTGGACATACAGATATGAAACTGAATATTGTACATCCTTTTCCCTGGACGGGTTGGTTTTGTCGGCCTTTTGTTTAAAAGCCATAGGCAACGGGATATTTCATCTTTCTTGATGTTTACAGCATCGAACCTGTGCATGCATGGTGGGCTTTTTTTTTTTTCTGTACTTAGGTATTAAGAGTTTTTTTGTTTTTTTTTAGTCAAAAGCATTGGTAGTAGGACGAAAGTGCATGAAGGTAAACTGTCTGCTGAGCTTCAGCGTGACTGCAATTTACTACAGCCATGTTTTCTAGGCAGCCTGAAAAGGGTAGAAATAGGAAAAAATAAATAGCTCCAGTCCCATTGGTTTAATTTTAAAGTTGAATCATATGAACTTATTTGTCTTAGAAAAATAAAACTTGTCAAAACAAACATTAAATATGTAGGGCGGTAAAAACCTTAGGCTCAAGCCTGCTCTGTTGCCGGGTAGGAGTAAACAGCAGGGAGATTCTTTACATTGAAAGCTGTAGATTTAATAATTCAAGAAAAATCTTTGGTTCTAAATCTTCAGCGACGTTTCTGGAAGTGGATACGCCTCACTCTTAATGGGAAAAGGGTGTTGCCTGTGCTTGACAGCCTAGACACTAGCATAGTGTCCCCTCCTGCCCTGCAAAGAATTTGTGTTCCAAAGATCAAGAATGATCCTGGGAAGAGCAGTGGTTTGGGTGGTAAATTTGCAGTTCTGCTCTTTTAGTTTCTGTCTTCATACTCTGTTGCTCAATTTCCCTTCTTGTTTGTCTTGCCTTTTTAAAATACGAATTCTCTGCAGAAAGGCAATACCTATCTATGTGTAATACAACGCCTCCATGGCATCATCCAATTATAATTAAAGCTGTTCACTGTCAATAACTAGGTAATAAAGAAAATATGGGCAATAACTGGCAATGAGATCCAGAAGAACGAGACAGATGGAACTGATAATGTCGCGGAGCAAAGCAGGCAGAGAATCTGCTCTGCAGAGGCTCAGTTAGTCTCTCTAGGATTTGAATTGAAAATGAGTTATTCTCACGCAAGTGTGGTCTTTGAGGTTCTCAAATCTTTTCTATACTGCAGTGCCCAGACACCAGCCAGGAAAGCAGTCCCAGCTCTTTCAAGGAGGACCATAATACCACTAATGTAAACAGTTTAATCAGATGGTCCAGTCATTCGGTGGGGGGGCCATTCATCCTCCAAATCACGTGTTCATCGAAAATCTGGACTAGGCTGTTCGTTATGGACTTTGACTAAACTTTAAGGATATTTTTAACAAGATCCTCCTGTCGTGTAGCATTTCTTCTTCTGCCTCTTTGGCTTTAATTTTTCTTTCTTAACCTTCATATTTCCCACTTGCTAGCTGCACCCTTGGCATCACCAGGTCTGGGGAAGGAGATCGTGCTTTTCGGCTCCTCGGGAATGGGAAGAGTCAGAATACTTCTTGTTTATTCAGTGGAGAAACTGAATCCACCGCGGTTGTCTTCAAGTCTTCCAGGCTACATATGCCACGATGCATAAATGGTGGAGAAATGATGGACGTCCTGATGGCAATAAATCCCAAGAATTTTTGTAAAGAAAGGCAGAAACTGCTCTCTCCGTAAAGAAGGCGTGGGGGAAGTGAGCTCATGGCAGATCTTTGGGAGAGGAACAGCGGCATGGCTAGGAAAGAATGCAGACAGATTTCACAAAATATTAATCACTTTCACAATAAGTACATGAAGTGCGCTCAGTGAAAATTTCTTCTTCCAGGCAATGCAGTGAGCATAGTGAGATCAAGACAGAGATATCTTAAAAAAATCTAAGTGTTTGACAGTTCTTGTATTTCATCAAATGCTCTGTGCTGGGAACCTGCATCTGCTCAAGCTGAACTCAGCAAAAGCGTCCTGCAACGACCTCAGCTCTCTGGGGAATGGATTGCATCGTTCTCCCTTTCTCTTCCTAGGAAAGGTCTATTCCCTACACACTGCTTTCTAATTTCTTGCCTTTTTTTCTCTGCAGCTGTAAATGGCCGAGAATGACCTGGGAAGAATGGCTTGCCTTTCAGACAAAGATCTTGACTAATCAAAGAGCAATCCTTGGGAGAAATATATTTAGAGCCACTCAATGATATCAACTAAGAGCTGTGCGAAGAAATTGCAGGTCAGGCAAGAGAAAGCCAAATAGAATTCATATGTTGTTTTTTTTTGCTTAGTCACAATATGATGTTCCAAATGTGAACCAGTGGCTCTATTTCGCTCTATAGCAGGCAAAAAGAAAAAAGAATTAAAATTAGCGCCCATCCCTCCCTGTTGTTGATGCTCTATTCAAGTTTCAGGGCATGAACAAAACTTCGGGACGGTATTATCTTACTTGATATTTGTTAGGAAGTTACCGAACAGTATTTCAATTGGGATCAATGGAAATTACCTTCCTAATTTTGTGAATAGGTATTTTACCTTTTTTTCCAGTAAAAAATAAAAAGATTTTTTCCCAAGTAATAATCAGCGTCCCTAATAAAGCAAAACTGATTAATTGCAGATTTGCTTCTTGCGGCTGACCTGCAGTATCAAGAAAAACCAGCTTGATAGGATGGACAGCAGTGCCAGGGCTCAGTGCTCAACAACGGCAGTCGGTTAGACATTGTCCTCTTCATAAAAACAGCTGAACTCCCTGTCCCAGCACAATTCAGCTCCTTGCCTTATTTTTTTTGTACATGACACCAACGGTTTCACTCTTTCATATACAATGTCTCTGGCTCTTCGGGCTGGTGCCAAACCAGGAAGCTAAGTATACCAAGGAGATCAGCACTGTTTAAAATAGTCAGGGGAATAGAACAGAAGCTACCCATCATCTAAATTACTTTTCTTACTGTTATGGTTTTTTGGGGAGATAAAGCAGCAGTAAAGGGCAGGAGATGGAAATATTGCTGGAGTTTTTGGACATTATTACTTTTTCAAGAGAAATGTGCAGTGACTGATCAAAAATGGAGAAAAACATCATGTTCCCGGGTCTACTCAGATAAGATGGCAGGATGCTCAAGTCCCTGGGATAGAGGGAATCCAAAATATTGTTTTGGTGCCATAGGAAGAGATAGATGATGCTCCTTGACTTATTCCACACAAGGCATCGCTGCCTTTTTTTGATAGGAGCACAGTTGTCCTCCGTTGCACTCTCGCTTCTTCTGCCACTTACCATTCTGTGACTTTATTTGTCGCCGACAGGTACAAACACGCGAAAGCACTGCGATGCAGGAGCTGGTGGTCCCATGCTCATGATATAGTCCTCAGATGTCCTTCATCTTTTTCCCAGGGGTCTTTAACACTCACCTTGGATTCAAAGAGTCTTTGAGTGGATGCAGGGATTTTTCCAGTGCTCTCGCTTGATCACGAATTGAGTCCAGCCTCCATGGGGACGGGGAGCTGTTACACCTGGGGATACCAACAATGTCTACATTTTCATGTGCTTTGCCTCATAATCACATCTGTCCTCCTATTAACTGTGGCTCTGCTCCAGCTCTCCAGGGCTCGACGGAAGGCAGAATAGGTTACATCGATCTGCATGAACTATTATCTTTAGAAGACAGGCGAGAGTGAGAAATATGTGCATTTTAAAATTTCCTTAAAAATGACATAATGAAGTGTTAATATACGAAAATGAGATTAAAAAGTGAAAGTGCGGAGAATTTCATGAAGGCTGGACGGAATCTGAACTGAGACCAATTAGATATGCACATTTTTTCCAGAAACCGTTACTTCAGCGTTTGTCAGCTTACTTTCCTGTTACATTTCCCCCCGATGTTATGTTTAAGCTCCAACGCCATGAACAGAGAGAGTGCTAGGCTTCATCAGACGGTTTTCTCCCAGCCATGTCAAAGGACTCTCTGCTCTATACCGGCTTCAGATTCGGGACCGAGCTAGTGGGAGACTGTCCTCTGGTCAAAACGCGGAGAGAAAAGCAGCTGGGGAACGTGTCTACTTATTGTCTGATGATGCCTATTGCTTTTTGAGGCTTTGAGGAACATGGTCTAGTAGGAGGTGTCTCTGCTAATTGCACGGAGGTTTTGGAACTATATCAAATTTAAACTGCATTCCCACTTAAATCAGTATGATGTTCTGTGATGGGCAGGAGCAGCAAATTTCCACATGCTAATTTTGTGCCTCTATGACTTGATCGAATGGCTTCGAGCGGAAATGAAGTAGCCGAGAGGGCAGATGCTGCTGAAGGGTGGTCAGCCTTGCTCTAGGCTCAAAGGCATGCCTCGGGCCTTCCAGGAAAATAAAATGATGAGTTAATGGACTAGGGGCTCTGACCGACAGCACTGTTGTGATCCTGGATTTCAGAATACGTGAAACTGCACTACAGGAAAAAGCGAGGTCAGACCTCACGGAGCAGAGGACCAGGCACTGTATTTTTGAACTTGCCTCTATAAGCACCAAGGTGGAAATATTTTCTTAACCTTAGCAAATCCTAAATATAATAGCTGAGAAAGAGCAAATTGGACAGTATATAATAGATTATCTATGTATCTGCTCCAAAGGAGAAGGTTTCCTACAGAGTGAAAGAGGAGCACGCGTGTGTTGTTGTCTGCCCCACTGCGGCAGTAGTCCCCCACCTGGTCAACAGCCAGGACGACTGTCCGTCTGAGGACAAGAGCGAGGAGGATCTTCTCAATCCCTGTGCTTCACGCCATGACAGAAAGTCCCTTTGCCGAGGTAGCTGGCAAGGACAGTAACCATTGATAATGACTATAAGTGGAAGCAGATGGATATGGCAGACCCTCTGGTGGGACTGCAGCTGCCAGGGAAGAGGGAGTCCTCCGGTTCCATGTACACCAGGAACAAACCCCAGTCTACCAAGGAGGTTAGTCTTTCGTACCCAGTCCCCGAGAAGGAGGCACCGAGTTCAGCTCTGCCGGCCAGCACAGACAACCAAAAAAAAAATGCTCCCACCCGAGAGAGAAATTAAAAAAATATTATTGACATTAAAAATTATTTAAATACTGACTTATATCTCAAGTAGTTAATGGTGTAAAAAAAAATACACCTATGTGTAATATTGAAGCCGAAGCTGAACCTCTGCACCTGGGCTAACAGTAGTTCCCACGGTAAAAATATCCTAATAGAGAAAAGGTCGAGGGCATGGCAAAGAGCGCCCATCAGTGCTCAGCAAAGCCTGGTCATGTCTTTCTGTGTTATTAGTCAGGAGCCCCCCCGTGTCCTCATACACGGTGTTAGCCATGTGCGAGGGGCCCTGCTCCCTGCAGTAACAGGCATGTTAATTTTCTTCCTACCTGTAGAAATTCATATTTGCACATGAATTATTTATGATAACGTCTTTGCTCTTTATAAATATTCAACATTTGTACAAAACAGTGCAGCTATATAACAGTTCTTACCTAGGAATTTTGACCCAACTTTAAAGAACCTTTGAATAGAATGGTAGAAACATTCAAATTTTAGCTTTCTGCCCTGTAGACCGCATACCCCTTAACTTCTGGCCCTACTTCCCCAAAGGAAAGACTCAAAATATTGTTATCAGTAATGAAGACAGCTAAACAGAGGGATTGAGATGCGTCCTCTCCCTTTTCTTCTCGTTGTCCATTTCTAGGGAAGTCCAATTTAAAAAAAGAAAACCGAACCCAAAAGAAGAAAAAAACAAAAAAATCCAATTCGTGGCTACTTCTTCTTTGACAAAAAGTTTTTAAAGTTTATTCTGCATGATTGGCTTGTGGCTGTACCGCTGTTGATAGGAAAATAATTCAATGATTTATTAAAGTTGCAATGCTGTCAAACTCAATGTCTTTATGATGGTACATTCTTCAGAGGACACACAGAAGCATTGCAATTGAAAATTAGTGTTCTCCACTGGAGACGGAACAGGTCTAATTATCACTCAGTTCTGCTGAGGCTGGGTGTCTTCTAAGAAAAAAGCTAAGAGAGTAAAAGCCCAGCTTTCTCTGGAAGAAAGAAGCAGCTTCTCATTAAATCAGGTTTCTCAGGTCTTTTATGTCCTCTCCGGATAAGGGAGCGAAAAACTTGTTAGGTGTTGCTGCTGCAATGTCCCAAAGGTGGGTGGTAAAAGCAGCGGCAGGCAAGAGGTGAGACATGGCTCTGTAAGGGCGTGCCTATTTCTCAAAAATTTTACCAAGCAAGGAAAGCACTGGGAAACCAGTAGCACGATACCGCACGGTCAGCAAAGAACACTACAAATAACACCAGCATAACACCTCACGGTCCAGAACAGGAATCTCTTTTGAAAAATAACTCTCTGAGTGATAGGTTCATCTCAGGAATCTACACTCCTTCTGTACAGAGACAGTTTTTCCATCCGCAGACTATGTAGCAGACACTAAATAGCTGGCCGACGCTACTATGTTGGCAGTTCTTTTATGCCTGGAGGACACTGAGCTGCTGGAGTGAGTCCCAGGCAGCAGCCGGCACCTAGATCCATCCCTGCCACATCACGGGTGTGCACAGTAATATATAATTACACCATATATTAAAATTAAATCAACCAAGCCAGGTCTGCATATAGTGCCACGTATTCTCAGTGAGTCCCAAACGGACTCACTTGCAAAGATAAAATGAAAACAAGGTTTTTAGACACAACTGCTCTTGCTGTTGTTGGAAGTTATACTTCGGTTGCTGTCAAAGTCAAATTGAGTAATTACATTCTGCTGTAGCTCTAGAAATCCTCTATAAATTCATAGGAAGTGATATACATCTTTATAGCCTGTATCTTTACAGCTAACAGTAAAAACAATAATTAAGTTAGCATTAGCTAAACAAAAGTGTTTATAACTTCTTATTACACATTCAAGGAAGCATCACTAACCGCCTTTCGGTCAGGGCTGGAAAATTGCTGTGTGGTATTACAAATGTAAATTTGCTTTGGCTTTTGTATTTGCGTTATTGTAATCTCCCATATTCTCCACTGGTCCAGGCAATGCATCCACCTTATAATGCTGCATAGCGGGAAGACAAACTTTTGCAGCAAGCTCTGTGTAAGTGAGTCCAAACATGGCTCTGCCCACACGATGGAGAGAAGAGGAAAGAGGCCTTTCACGTACTGACCATTCGTAGACAAACGCCACAAATAGCTACAGCTGCTATATAAATCAACTTTTTTCCTTTCAGGTTTTTGAATGAGTGAAATATGCGCTTTAGCAAAAAAAATCAGTCATTTTTACAAATAATCTGATATACTGTTATTTGTTTTTTATAATAATCGATAAGGTAGGCAGGCAGCGTGCACAGAGGGAACGTATCACCGGGGATGTGATTAGTTTTGATTACTATAATTTATTAACCAGTGCACCTGATGCAATTAAAAGTAATGAAATTTTAATCTCTGCGATAATTTTTTTCCTTTGAAATCATATTTGATGCATACCCACACACCTCTATGAACTGGCGATAAAACGATGAGCTTATGTGATTATCTTAATTTGAAATCTGGATTAAAATAAATCCAGATTTATTTTCATTTTTAAGCAAAGTACATAAGAGCAATCAGTTTGTGTCGCAGTCTATGCAAACCAGGAGGAGAAATTTGCACTATTCTCCCTTTTAAATTCCCTTGTGTTTCATTCTTCCCGTGGCATGCCGATCAAAACAGAGAGGGTTTTTACCCCACAGAAAGGCATGCTGCAAGCTCCGAAGACAAGGTGGTGGCCGCGGCACAGTTTTGATAACCGGTGGCCCGCTTCTGTGAACTGATCGTGAACTGGCAGAGCGTGTGGACTTTCCCTTGCCCTGTGATCTGGGGGTGCGTATTTTCATGCCTGTTTTTCTCCTACCTTTCCTGCTTTGTTTTTCCCCAGCAAGGGCAGGGACTATTTCCTCTCCTACGACCAGCACAGTGCAGCCATGCTCTCAGCTGGGACCATCCTTGTAAGGAATCATAATCACTACAAAGTCCTTTGGCAGATATAAAAAAAAATCAGAAATCATTTTTTTTTCCTAATTACAATGATGTGAAAGAGGTGCTCGGAGGACGTAATGTTCATTAACTCGTACACTGATGGGAGGCAGGAGAGGAAATTGCCAAGCGATGAAGGCAGATGGAGCACAAATGCTTTCACTTTTCTCTTCAACACCGCTTAACAAGCGGCAGCTCTGTTATTCGTTGTGACAGTACCCGGGGTCGGGTATGGTGGTGGCAGCGACGTTCCACTTACGTCCTTGCCTTCGGAGAGCGCTCAGAGACCTGGCACAATATGTGTACCTGGAGAGGACATAGGGATTCCAGAGGGAGCAGGTCCTGCCTGTGTCGGAGGAGACCCAGGGCGGCTATTCCCCTGCCCTCCTTGTTTGTTTCCTCTCCCAGCATAAAGAATGGACATAGTCAAAAGCAATTTTTGCTCGGCTCCGAGCTGACTCCCGGTGTCACAAAGTAAATGAGGTGGCAGCTCCAGTGGTGAAGAATCGCTTGTACAAAACGGACATCCGTGCTATCAATAACCACCGACACGTCTTGATCGCATTTTGTAATCACAAGCAGAAGCAACCTGCATATTGGCTGCACTGGCGTTACAAACTACTTCAGCCTTTGGCACCGTAGGCTGGCAGAGACCACACGAGGCGGCCGGCCACCTTGGGGACCTGTTCATTTTTATCTGATGATGCTCTGGGCAAGTCGGGAAAAGGCAGAAGGGTTAATTTTCATGTCCCCTGATTTCCACTGGGCTCATGTACCATAACAGCAATTATTATAAAAGATTATTGCTGACAGATTGCACTACTTAGGAGACTGACATGATGCAGACTCACTGCTGCGTCAAATACAGCTCAGGAAGCCCCTTGCAGTAAAAAAGGAATTAATTAGCATTAAGCTGGACTATATAGACGTGAGAGCAGGAAGTGGGGCTGGCTTACGGAACGGACCACACCGTTTGGAGAGCACAGCTCTGGTCTTTATCGTGGTCTGTTTTCACATATAGAAAATATAGCTAAATTAATCTTAACTTCTCCTAGAGACAGCTGTGTTTTGCTATTACACTTTACTTGAGGATTCTCTTGGAATTTAGCCTTTTAATAGCTTTATTTATCAGCTCCTTAGCAAAACCCAATTGTTTATGTTAATTTTTTTCTCCAAAACAGTTCTCAGACGGAGTTGGTTGCAGCACCTTTTGCCAATAAAGCAGTCACCCATTTCCAGCACAGCATTCGTCCGCTCGCCCCACTTGAACATCTATCAGACGTGAACTGGGGAGCAGAGGAGGAGAAATATGTCGGATGCTTAAACACAGCCGCTGCTTTATAGTGATGGTTCGATCTGCCTCTGGCAAAATGGAAGGCAGCACCTGTTTTCCTTTGTCACGTAGTAATCTTTTTAAATCTGCTAGCTTCTGCAAAGAACAGCTTCTCACCCTTTAGGCGGCGAATGCCCAGAGCCACTAATCCTTGGGATCTCTGCCCCGCAGCCTTGCTCAGCATCTTCTAAGGGTAACCAGAAAAAAGATGAGTTGAAAATATAAAGTTTTATAACTTAATGTGCATAATAATTGTGATCACTTAATACGGTTTTGTTTAACGTCTAATTTAGGTGAAGTCTTCATAAAATTACCTGATAAAATTATATATTCTCATTTGCAAGAAATATCCATTTCTTTATTTCAATTTGCACGTTAATACATCTATGCCTTATTCTTACATGTTATGCCTTGTCCAGCTTCACAGCCTCTCTATATAACGGTACTATCCATAAATCTGCTAGCAATTTTGGTTATTCGTTGTAACAAGCATGGTCTTGCTTTTCTTGCAAGATTTCAGGAACTAGCGTACACTGGGTGTTGTTATTCTTCCGTTCCTCCTTCTCAGCACTGCTGCAGGAGATATTAAATGCTTTCAGCTCAGGGTAACTGCCAGAACATGAAATGCTCTTTGTTGCCAAAAAGAAAATAGACTAAGTTATTTTGTAGAAAGTTGTTTGCTGCACAGCGCGATAGCTGATTCCTCCAAAACTCCGGATCACGTAACCGTTCACGTAAAATAAATGAAGCGTCTATATTTCCCGAATTAGAGCACTCTCTCATTCACAATTTGGTGTAAAAGAACTCTAATCAATGCTGATTTCATGCAATCATGACTTTCCAGCTCCCTCATATATACAGCCCGGGTAAGCTAATGAGCTTTAGTGAAAGAGATCTGTTGCAAAGTCCTCCGTGCTCAATAGCTGGCTGGACTCCACCCCCAGAAGCGCGGCTATCTCAGGGCCAGATCCTGCTCTCCTCCCTATCAGGAGCTGCCTTTTCAACAGTGCCCTTCACCCTGGCAGAAAATATTTCCCTCTACTCTTCGAAAAGAAAGTGTTTCTAAGGCAGAAACGCTCTCAAAAACGCTCAGATTCTCTCCATGACTTTGCACAAGATCCTGGGTATCTCCGATCTTCAGCATCCCTAGCTATAAACAGCAACCAGCTAAACTATCTCCCTGTAAATCAAATCACTCTTCAACACTAACGAGGAGCAGGGCTGCAGAATTCAAGTATTCACGTGCTGTTCACCTCGTTCCCAATGCAGTAAATATCCCGTAGACTAATGGGCCAGACACACAGATATCGGGTCCTGGGAGTTGGGAGCCTGGGGCTTTGCTCCCTCCAGTTCTACCAAGGCAGCTCCCAGAAGACAGCAATGCAGCAGAGTGTATGTGGAAGTAAAATATTCAGTCTCTTGCTAATGTTTATCTTTCCTCTCGCTGATATTTTTCTGAAAAATAGTAGCGTCTCAGATGTGTGTTGTTTTATTCTGAGAGCTTGGGAGGGTGTAGATGCATTTTGCTTGATTTTTTCCCTGTTTAAAGTGTAGGTGTCGAATTTTTATTCTTAAGCAACAAGAATAAGTTAACAGAAAAAAGTAATAGCAGAAGTGGTTTACCACGGCAGATCGGGACTGGAGGAACAGAGGGACGGAGGATGGACGCAGTCAGTAACGAGCTGTAATGCCGATGTAAGGGGGACGGAATTCATTCCTCTTCAGTAACTCTGGGGCACTGCATTGACCAGTCACGGAAAGTCTAAGAAGGAGTTGTAGGTTATATATTCCCTATACTCCATCCCCAGGATCCCCAAAACTAAGCCTGGCCTCTCCATTTCAGCCCTGAGTGTTCTGAACAGCGGTTAAGTCCTAAATTTTATCCCTCCTGTTCTGGTCCAGGTACAGCCAAGGGCACTGTTTTCAGCAACACCCTCGCAGCTTCTTTTGTGCCTTACTGCTACAGCGGGATAATGGCTTTCCTCAGCTAAAAACAGTTTAGATTTTCTTGTTAAGTGCTAAATTGCAGGATTTTTTTTACCAGGAGCTCAAAGTGTTGGTGTTATTCCCTATATTGAAGTGCTCTGTACAACACGATGACAGCAGAAGGAATTCACCACTCCTTGTATTGTGAGTTTTCACCATCCAAGGAATTTTTATACTGATACTTCTGACCAGAAATGAAGTTATTCCATGGGGCTATTGAAGAGATAGTAAGACACTATTAGAACATCACCTTCCCTTACCCTTTAATTTCCAGAGAGAACTAACAGAGGGAAAAATCAGCAGGTGCAGTGGAAAAGACCACAAAGTCAGCTGCCAGTGGCTCGGAATACAAGACGATGCTGCAGGAAGTCTCCCAGAATTAAGTACAACACCCTGAAGTGTGCTACTTTTTGGCAGTACTCAGATTACTTATGGTCTTTTATGCAGAACAAACCTGCCTCCACAGATTTCCTTTCAGCTGGCTGGCAAACAAGCTGACACGAAAAGTTTTGTGATAACAAATTGAAACAGAAAATAAGATAGATAATATGAGGTAGAAGGGCAGCGAGAACAACCATTTAAATAATTCTGCTGTATTGTCACCTGTCATAAATTATGGAGAAAGACAAACAGGCCAAACTGAAGCTGGGGCATATCTCAGGGGATGGTTTGCTCATTGGTTGTATTCTGCATCCTCAAAAACAATTGGGATCGCTACAGCAATTTGCCTTGGCTGATTTGAAGTATCCTTTTGGTCTAGTCTTAAGTAGAAATTAATCTGCTTCTGGAGGCCTGCTATGCGGTGTGCTGAAAAATGAAAGGTCAGCATCCCCCATATCCCCAAACATTTCAGCACATGCTGCTTTGCTGTGATCAGGAGCACATCTGGGAGATGCACAGAGCTAATCCCCTGTCTTTCCAGGACCCTCTTTCTCTTTTCTTATCCACGACCTGAAAAAACACTGGCAGCTCTTCATCGCTGAAGCTAGGGAAATAAACAAACAACCTCCCAGGAGCTAATTCCCCAAAGCTAGATGTCAAACAAAGCCACCTGATAACAGCCACTTATCTAAGATTTCTCTATATGAAATATTAAAAGGCATTTTAGTAAGGGAACTTTGTAAATCCAGTGTGAAATGAGCAGCAGGGGTATTTGCCACTACTCACTCCCTGATGAAACCAGAAGAGCAAGATGCTCATTTCAGGCCTTGTTTGCGAGTGACAGCAAGTTCAGCTCAAAGCAGAAGCATGCCCGTTGTATTCCTGTCATGCCGCTGAACCAGGCTAGCAGTTGTGTATCACAAACTGCCACCAAGCAGTCCTTAAGTGACAATAGACGTGCTTTTTAGAATGACATGGAAAAATATCCCCTCCAGCTTTTTCTTTCTTTCCTTCATTGTGTCCTTCTGGCTAGGATTAAATAACTGTGTTTTTGTCTCCCTGGATCGAAACCATCAGCTGTCTAGATTCATAAGTTAAGGGCCCTCTTAACATTATCATGTGCTGACTTCAGTGTTATCCCTGTGATGCTCAGCAGAACCACAGCAGAGCTCTTAGCAGTATTTTGTTATGAAACGTGGAAAGAAGCAGCATTTCAGCATGGAGAAAAATCTATGAGGTCTTCTTGAAAGCAGTTTTTCTTGAAAGGCCATGAAAGAGTAAGTGGGCAGATAAGGCCCTGCAGTCATTTCTCCAGTCTCCTCCTGCAAAATACGTTGCTTCAGCTATGGGTCTTGACTGACCTAAGGAAAGGAGGGAAGCATGACAAGCAGTTACATGCTTAAGCATCGCTATATGTAGAAAGAAACATCTATAGGGAGCTTAAAAAAATCTCCCGGTGATGAAGGACTAACACCAGCTAGCCAAGAGCACCTCTACAGTGACATCCCCAGCGTTCACACTTGCTGTTAAAACGCACATCCTTGCCTTAGACAAGGCCGTAGGCCAGGGCGAATCTTGGCCAGCATCCTAAAAAAAAAAAATCATTAAATTGAAGTCACCTAGTGGCACAACAGGGCTGAGCCTGCTTAGTCCCGAAAGATCATTCCTGTGCTGTAACCAGTACATAACGCCGACCCCTCTGTCTAAAACATGCAGTATCTTCAAGACTGAAGCATTTATGCCTAGTTCGGAAAAAAGCATCATTTAATTGTGTAACAGATAATGTGATAGCTATAAATTTTTTTTAGCAGAAACTGCTACAGAATAGTGTTAGGTTGTTATTGACATATTTATTGGAGGATGCTGTGTTGGCAGGGTGCTAGCCCGTGCATGAACAAGGATGCAGTTAGCAGTCAAAGGGAGGGAAGCCAAGTAAAACAGCCCAGAGAAAAAGGGTGTTATGCTCTGTTTGTCCAGCACTTGTAATCAGTGGTATACTCCTCTGGACATGCTAAAGATGTAGATATAAGAAAACCTGTCCTTTGGAATAATATCTTCTTCCTCCTTCCTGGCCCTGTCAGCAAGCAATAGCTCAGCATCTCTTGGACAAGCTTGAGAGAGTAATTGGGTGTTTTTAAGGAGATAGTCAGATCCAGATTGTAACTGAGTTTTGCCATCCCTCGCAATGCAGAATGCCTTGCTACCTGCTGGGGATGGCCTGGGAGCGATTCCTCTCTCTGAGAAGCTCAGCCGTTCTTAAGGCCTGCCAATATAACGTGTTTTTTTCTCCTTAATTTTGACTCCCAAGTACCGAACCTTCCTCTATTGATATCTGGAATCTCAGCTCCAATATTTTCTTTGCCAGATTTTTGATTCTTAATAACAGAGTATAATTGATACTAATTAATAGGCAGTACAATAAACAAAAACTCCAGTAGTCTCTCTGCTCTTTGTCTCCTCTGCTAATATTCATTGCTGA
Source organism: Burhinus bistriatus (assembly GCA_013397275.1). Classification (NCBI taxonomy): domain Eukaryota; kingdom Metazoa; phylum Chordata; class Aves; order Charadriiformes; family Burhinidae; genus Burhinus; species Burhinus bistriatus. Next base: position 47,800 of record VYXH01003057.1, read on the forward strand.
TTTGTGACTGCGTCATCTGCACTGACCAAGGCCATAGAGAAAGAACTGCTTCTCCTCGTTACCTTTTCTGGACGTCTCAGGGTGGACATGCAAGATTCGCAAGGGCAAAAGCCTGCACACATAACAGAGAGCTGAAGAAGTACCTGGTTGCTGAGGTGGATATGGTCACTTTTCCCAGTATGTGTCCCGAAAGCTGGATGGAGAACAACTCAACTAAAAAAATTTACACATCTGTCTGAACAAGCACGACTGGATTCATCCCCATGGCTACAGCAGCGATTGCAGAGAGTGTGGTGGCAAGGGGACTTCCTTTCTAACCTTTTCCCCAGCAAGGTGACAACACTGAGGCCACACCACATGAGCTAGGTCCCTCCTGGACATTTTCACTCCAGGCTGCTAGCAACAACCGCTTGCTCCATGAAGAGGCTCATCTGTGGTACTAAAGGGATCATGACACATTTCTTCTTAAAGAGTCAGCCAGGGTCGTAAGCTCTTGAGTGTCATCTCTCTCTGTCCTGGTTATTGGTGCCGAGGTACCAAACTGCCAAGGGATCCAGGCTGAGTACACCCATATGTCTGTGTATTTGCTCTTTCTGATAAGTTAACAGAAGGGTTATGTTATTAAAGGGATTAACAAAATAAGCAAGTAAAATACGCCCTCGTCTGGCTGAGGACAGGAACAGACAAGGAGTCACAGCTACTCTGGAGTCCCGAGTCCCAGCTCCAGCCACAGCCAGGAAGAGCTGCTTCGACTGTAGGTATAAATGTAAAATCCCTCCAGGAACGAGTTACAAACTGTAACTTGGAAACAAGAAGTAATATCTTCCAGCTCGGATGTGTCTAGAGGGGACAGGGTTCCCTAAAGCACAGTCTCCTGCTTCCCTAGAGAGGCAGTAAAAAGAGGAAAACAATAAAGTGTCCTCTAGCTTGTTGTAATTGCCTCTCGTCGTTTTCCTAAGAAGAGCATTTATGCATTTCATTTCTTCCTATTGCCTCAACTTAGGATCTGGCAGCAATCCGGCGGTAAACTGCTCGCAGCCGTCTGGTTGCAGGCACAGAGCATCGCATGAGTTCAGAGGAATTCGTGTGAAGGCCATTTCTTACTCTTTATACATGTCCGTAGGCTCACTCTGAGATGGAAGCCACTATCCATTCCTGGATCAACGCTCTTGAGAAGTTGCCCCAGGTCTGGACCAGGAGCCAGGACTTGGCACTCTGCTCCTGCAGCCACCAGCTCCGTCTGGCAAGATCTAGGCAAGCTTGGAAGGCCATCTGTGGGTTAAAGCCACCGTTTGCTTCTCCAGGGTCATTGCCTGGAGGCTCGTGCTGGGAGCAGACACCTGCCCAGGTCTGTCAGTAGGGACTTGCATCGGCATATGGGAATGAAGGAAATATCTGGGCAGTCATCCCTTGCCACCTCTCTCTTCATTTCCCGCTGTCTTTGATCAGATCTACTTTGTAAAGTCACTTATTTCAGCCTCATTTCCAAAAACCTGGTTTGTCACACTTTTTTTACTGAAGCTTCCAGGAGCTTTCTCTAGATATGTTCAGAAAAGGGCTTCCCTGCTACCAAGAGCCATCCAGAGCCTACTGTTGTTCCAAACGTGAAGACATCTTCCCCCAATGCATTTAAACAGCTGCACTTCCCAGTACCCCAGACTGGGCTTCTCATGCCTCATTTATTCACAAAGACTTTTGAAATTCTTTTTTTCTCTCTCCTTTCCAAAAGCTGCTCGAGCTTATCAAGAGATGAAAGACTGAAAGACATGCATAATTAATGGCCTATCTTTATTTAAATAATTTAATTTTGCCATCACATCTGCATTCTTCAGGTATGGCTTTAATTCTTTAATTACTGAAAAGCATGATACACTGCTTTGCCTGATTAACAGTCTAAAATTAAGGCTCGATTGGAGTAGGGAGAAGGATGTTTCAATACAGTAGTAGGAATACAAAGTAGCTTGATAAAAAAGGGAAAAGTGAAGTGTGTCGTCAGCTCAGCAAATATATCTACTTTAATAGCCCAATATCCCTGAACATTTCTAGAAGGATTTCCTACCACCTCATGAAAGCCTGAGGGGTCGAGGGATTGAAGAAGGGTCCTTTGTAGGTTGACATTTCCCCCGTAGCCTGGGCAGGCAGAGTGATGCCCACTTTTTTTTTTGTTCACTACCAGGGTGGCAGAAGCCCAATGGGTCTGGGCAAACCCTGAGGAATTCCGAAAAAGAAAGGCTGAGTTTTTAAAAAGTTTTGCAGATATATTGCTATTGATGCTGAATTTAGAAAGCAGAATTGTAGATTAGGGATAAACAGAAGCTGAATTCTCTCATCACAGGCTGATATTTTCAACTTCTAGAAATGAAGAAAAAATCCTCTGGCCAGTTCAGGCATTATCCAAGTACCAATAGTGATACTAGCTACAAAAGATTAGGTCTTCCCCTTGGCTCCGTTCACAGCCCAGCACAGAGCAGAGTTACATCAAACTGGAATGGCAGCAGAGAAGAAACAAGAAGCGAAAAAACTAAAGAAAAAAAAGCATCTTAAAGAACCAGGCATTGGAGCTTCAGTTTTCTGCCTGGCACGATAACGGCCAACATATGCCACTGACATCCTATCCTGGCTGAGTGTCTCTGCGGAGCTACAGGACATCCGGTGCTGTGGTTCCTCCTGCTCAGGGGTTTGCACTGCCCCGACTCCCTTTTTTCTAAGCTTATCTTTATTTTCATCCTTATCTTTGAAGGCTGTGACAAGCTTTGAGAACAACACAAACATTTTTTATGCTTTATTTAGGAACAGCCATTCCCAGCATGGAGGGGAAAGGATTTGCTCGTGTCGGTCTGCTTACAGCTCCCTCAGGACACACAAATCCATCAGTGAAGGGATCCGGTGGGGTTGCGCACCGGGAGCCAGCTCACCCATGGGAATGCGTGCAGCGACCTCCCGCAATTAACCGCCAGCCCCAAAGGGGGGGTGGGTGGCGGTGGGTGCAGCTTCATCAGTGGCAAGGAAAGCTGCTGCTTGTCAAAGACCTGCTGCTAAAGGCTTTGCAGGGTGTGCACACAGTCCCGGAATATTAAATGTCACGGTAAGATGATAACGATTAATTATCTCACCTGTCTACAAAGGGAACAATCTTCTCTTTACTGGAATAACTAAAACAGCTTCTTTTAGAAAATAATAGCACTTTACTGTCATATAATATCTTAAATCCAAGGTATTCACATTTATTTAACTAATGAGAGCACAGCGCTGCCAAGGCTGGCTGAAGGATTTCCCCCTGGATGACTCTGCCCACCGCCGAAGCGCAGCCTTTTGCCAGGCAGCAGGTGAAGCCAGTCCTGCTCTAAGACTTTGATTTCACCACACTCCCACCCATCGGGATTTTCATGGGCTGAGTATTCGCAGCCACAAATAAACACCAGCATCGCCCCCCACTCTGACAAACACCTGCATGGTGATGCTGAATTCCAGTTCTGCCTAACTTCCCGGCAGGGAGATGATTACAGCCCCTCACTCCAGCTGGGCAGGCTTGGGGAGGAGGTGGGGCTGGACTCCTCTATAACTCACACTTTGTCTTCCAAAGTCTGGAAGAAGAATTATGCATTTCCCCCAGCACTGAACTGCAAATTCTCCTTTTAGTGCTTGGAACATTTCTGAAGAAAAAGGCACCATGGCTGCTGTGACCCTCCTTCCTCCGAGATGCAAAATCTCAGTTAAATAAAATAAAAATATGTCACACCTGGATTTTTCATTTACCTGCATATTTACTATGGTTGCTGCCCATCTAACAGTCCCGCGGTGATGGATTTTATATCACTCATCTCTTCAGATAAGCATGGGAGGAATTTGTACAATCTCAGCATTTTTCTAAGAGATAAAACCAAGCGCGTTTTTTTTCCCCAGGCCTCAGCGTAGCTCAAGGAGACACAGCGTAATCCACCACAACTGAAGTCCCGGGAACCGTTTCTGACTTTGCTACCATCTCTCTGCATTCCTTTGGCCAGTCCCTCCCGCTCCTCACTTTCCCAGCCTCCCAAATAATTCTAGTAAAGTTTCTAAGTGGTTTTAACTGCCCCCAGCCCCCAAACATGACTTTGAAGGCTCTTTACAATCAGTTTTTCCGTACCAACCTTCTCTAAGATAGTCAAATCCCCGGCCAGGAAGACCTGAAAGCCCAGGTGCAAAATCCTGAGCGACTACAAAACTATCGAAAGATATCTTAAAACCACTCTCTGTTTCCCTATTCTGGCCAGATTTATTTGTAAAGAAGAGGCTCGATGTCCAGAGGAGTTGAATCCCGTTGCTCCCACCATCTCTGAAAGAGTTAATGCTTGGTTGAACTCTGGATCTTACAGTGGAGCAGCATTAACCGGTTTTTCATGCATCTTTGACAGACGCTGGAACATCATCGCCCTGCAAGGGATCACGTGAGGACGAGGAAAGCTGATTTATGGCAGCCGTCCCACAGCTACTATGTGATCTCCAGCTCTATTGTTGTAGACCAAGGATTATTCCTCGTCTCAGAAAGCCTTCTAATTTTAGTATTATTATTCTATCTCTGTCACCATGCCAGAAAAACTAATTGTTTCCAACCTTTAGGAGATAAGCCAAAGAGGGCAACTGAGCAGTTCTCTGCAGGACGTCCAGCTCTGATAATACAATGAGGAAGGTTGAGCTCAGAGACAGCAATTTAGCCCTCCGGTGGGGTTGTTTTGTTGTAAGTGACATGTTTGGGCAGAACCACCTCGCTGGTGGCAGTCGGCAGAGCTCACGTCTGGATGCTAAAACTGGCGAGGGTAGAGAGGTGTCTCGGGAACTGGACCATCAGCAGACAGCCCCGCGCTTCACCCACCGTACCTATCTGCTTGACAAGCATGCAGTGACAAAGAGCCCGAAGCTAGTGCTTTGCCGATCGCAAGGACAAGCCCACCCGGAGCTGCGGGTGCTTCAGTCCCGGAGGTGGAAAAACTTATGTTTCAACCGGGAAACTCGATGTGCCAGTCTCAACACTCAGCAGCAGGGTCAAGCATCAATCCCATCACTGATTCGCTGCCCATAGTAATTTATGATCCTGGTCTTGACGTGCATTTTCGGGAAAAGCCATTTGAATTAGGAGAAAAATCAGATATTAACTCACTTTGAATATTAGGAAGAACCAAAATGGATTTACTGAATATTTTCCAAACATCAGGGATACTCGCAGTGGGGGTAGTTTTGCTGCAATTCAGTAATGGCACGGAAACAGCACCCAGTGAATATGCTTCGGCCACAGCAAAGCACATGTTTCTTTTAAGACAGAGCCAGTAAGGAAATCTGGAAGAGAGCCAGATCTGATCCTGACTTAAGTATTTTTCCCAACTTCTTTCAATAATGAAGGAAAGAAATTGTAACTTGCTGCTAGATATTCTCTTCAAAGAGGAGGGGAGAGTAAATCTGCTCTGAATTATTCCTTAGCTCTGCTACTGCCTAGTCCGTGAGCAAAAGTTTTTGTTAAGCTAAGGCGACGCACCCGCAGGGTCTGGGGCTGCTCGGGCAAGGCAGGGCTGAAAGACGGCTCCACGGAGAGATTCGGCTGCCTGTGCTCTGGGACAAGCGTAAGAGGCTCAGCTTTGGCTCCGATTCCATACAGTCTTGCCGGAGCTGTGAAACCCATCGCCCTTTTTGCCTGGCTGTGTTGCAGGCGTGGTCTGAGTCCGACTGCCAGCGGTGTCACCTCCTGTTCCCTCCACTGCGGGGACCAACCCTGCAGCGCCTGAGCCTCCTCCCCGCTTCTTGGTGCTCTCACGCTTCCCAGCGGCAAACACCAAACACTACACGTCAGTTTCGTGAAAGGATTTGTGCTGTTTTTTATTTTTTCAGGAATAGGTTTAAATTTCTCATTTGTGGTAGATAAAGTGAGTTAGACTAGGGAGAGCGATGTACAAAAATGGGTTCCTTATAATGGAATTTAAAAATTCATGAGGAAAACTGGAACAAGCTAAAGTTAATGTTACCTGAGTAATTAGGCAACATCAGGGCTGCAATTTATCTCAAATATAAGCGGGCATTAGACAGACAGGACCCACAAAAACTTTTTAACCTCCCCATGTCTTATACAGACTGATCAAGCCCAGAGGTGGAGCCGAGTACAGTCCTACGGCAAGGGCTCTGCACAGTGATAGCTTTCAGCTGCAGGGTCCAATTGAAATCCCATTAACAACAATTGAATTTTTTTCCCTCGACTTTAAATTGTATTAGGGATATCCTGGTAGTGTGGTTGAATTTATCTCAGAACATGGAAGCAAACAGCCTGGCGGGGCACGGACGGGCAGATGGGACGGCTGCATCTCAGCGATGCTCATGGGCCACTTACGGGGGGCTGGCTTACGCTGGTGTTGGGAAATCCCACTCGAGCCCCCACCTTTTGGATCCCTGAAGTGCCCAGCTCCTTAATGTAAGCTCAAGAGTTTTTTCTGCCCCCATCTAAAGACACTACAGGTCTCCCTGGATAAGCTGGTAAAAATCATCAAGAGATTTAGCACCAAATTGTTTGACCCCAAACCTACATGTGTTCTGAAACAACAAATCAGCAGAGATGGGACATGCTTGTCCAGATTGTGACAGTCTGGTCTCGTGGATGGTAACCGGATGGAGGCAGAGCAAGGAAACAGCACACGGAGCAAGAGACAGAGCCACAGCCTCGGTCAGTGAGAGCTGTGCTCCAGCCGCCCTTGCACAGGATGACCACGGGTGGCCTCATTCCCATTGCCATACCCATTTCCCTACCAGCCTCAGCGCTGAGATCTGGCACACAGAGACCATCCCCAGACCTCCAGCGCCCGCTCCTCGTTGCCGACTGGTTTACCTCTGCAGTTAATTATTCCAGCATTTCATTACTCACCTCTCTTGGTATCTTCCTTTCTCCGGTGACAAATGCATTTCCAGGTGCTCCGTCGAGTGCTGCAGAGGGAAATCACTGCAGCCATGGCCATAATTCACTCTGACAGCTGCACTGCTGGGGAGGCTCCCTCCCTCCTCCCAGCACATAGGGTGAGGAGGCACAGCCTGCCCTGGATCTTGCCCTGGTGCGCAGGCAGCGGGATACTGGGGGGGAATGCAGGCAGGCGACGGCACCTCTATGGAGACCTGGAGCATCTATCAACAATATCAATAATACTACCACAACCTCCTTGTGCAGAGCAAGGCTGGAGGCAGAAATAGACAGGGGCCACGGTGGCTGCTTTATCTACTTGAAACAATTACTATAATATTTTCTTTCTTCAGGCTGAGTTCTGCCAAAAAGCTAAGGGAGCTGGAGTCGTGGGTGGATTGCATGTATGGGACACCCTGAAGAGTTAATCACTCATTTACAAAACGTTGGTATAAATTGCTGTTAATTAGCTCTGTAAATCCTTATAGTGCTGGCTAAATTAGTACCTGTTGAGGAGGTTAGATGTGCCATGTGTTTTAAATGTTGTTTATTTCTCAAGGCACCTTCTGCAGAGGGTTTGGGAGCCCTGAGAGATGGTAGGGTTCCACACTCCTCTCCTACTGGGATATTTGCTTTCCCACAGACCTTCATCTTCCATCATTTCCTTCATGACTGGCTGATTTAGGATGAATGGCTGGAGAGGGCCATGGGTATGACACCACTGGGTATCAAGGCAGTGACTGGAGTGCCTAGTGCTGTGGGATACAGAGCTGAGCAGCCCCATGGTCCTTGTTTGCAAACTGAGGATGCCAGCAAGGACGAAGAGGATGTATCTTAATGAAACTAAATCCCTTTTGCAGAAGATTCTAGTACCAAAACAATGCTTGGAAACTGAAGAATTATTAACTGAACCCTCAAAAAGCCACCAGCTGAGCTTGCAGCCAGGGCCAGATGGCCGCTCCCCAAAGGACCCAAACAAGGAGGGCACCCTTGTGAACTAGAAGCAGAAATGACAATGACAATCTACTGGCAAAGCTCCAAGAAGTTGTGACCATCTTTCCTCCATCAGTGTCCTCTTAAATTCAACATGAACACTACCACTGCCCCAAAATTCAAAGCAAAACACATATCAGGCTCATCACGCCATGAACTGGTCACCCCAAACTCCAGCACAGCCCGCCGTGTTGCACACTCTGCTGAAACCTCCCGAAAAAACTCAGCTCTGCCCGACCGCCTTTCCTGCCAGGCTTATTTCCCATAAAGCAGCTGATGCCAGACAAGAAGGGAATGCAACAAAAAAAATAAAGTATCTGTGATCTGGAAGAGCAAAAATAAAAGCCAACAGAAAGGCCACAGAGAGCATAAAACTTCTACAAGCAAAGCTGGCGTGGGTGGAGCAGAAAGAGCAGCAGAACATCAAAGACTGTGTAAAGCCCTTTTTTTGAAAACAAATTTTGTCAATCAGTGCTGAGACGCAAACTAATTGCAGTCAGTCATCAGCAAGGGGGAAGAGTCAAGGCATTCAGCAGAGAAAGCAACCTAATTAAAGCAAATTGGGGCATCCTGGAGCAGAAACACTAGAGCGCAGGGCTGGGGAGGAAGCGTGAGCAGATGGGGACCCTGTCATCCCACCTCCCACTGCTCCCCTTGCACCCTCGCTCCACACAGGGCAGGGTTTTTCTGCCTCCATAAATAAAGCTGACTAGACCTGATAAAAACCTGCTGGAAAAGCAAAACGATCAATTCTGCCTATAGAGAGGAATTTGCTCAGCACTCTTGGTGAGGGCAGAGACAAAGAATTATTTCCTGGACCACATGGATGTTGGGCTTGGATGAGGTAGCAGCCACTGGCCCTGCCTCGAGGCTGGGGAGGACCCACCACCCTCATGGGTGTCTGCGGTTGTCACTCCATGGCATCACTCCAAGCAGCACCATTCCCACCTCTCTGAAATCAGGCATGGGCCACCCAAGAGCTCCCCTGACCCTACCTGGCGTGCCTATTTTGGGCATTGAGCTGTGTGGGGATGTCCGTGGGATGCTTTAGGCTCCCTTCTGACCACCATTAGCATCATATGCTTCCCATCTGGGCTGCAGTGAGGGCACGTCTAACCTGCTCAGTAGAGGAAGGTGTTATGCTTAAGCCAATGTTGCAGTAGGAAAACCGCCAGTGTGGGAACACCTGTGATGAGGCTTATTGCAGGTCAGAGCAAAAACATGCCTACAAATGCCACTGAAGAAAGCAGAAATGAAAATGCACCTATTTGCTACTGAAAAATTCAGCAACCTCAGATATTCTCAGAAAGCACAACAGGAGACATATCACAATGTAGTCAATGTCCGTTTCCAACTAGAAAATTCACTGCTGGATTAATTTCCAACTTGAAAAACTGTGTGAATTCAGCCCCCGACCTGCATCAAGAGAGATGTTACCAGCAGCTGGTCTCACTTTGGGCAGTTGTGCTTTTTTTTTTTGTAGCCTCATTGAGAAATAAATCACAACTTCAAGGGGTCGGTTTGTTTCTTTGAGGATCTTGTTTAAATACCTGTTTTCAAAGGGGCTCTGCTGATCTGCCACAACCTGGACTGTTTCCTGTGTTTTTAATGACCCAGAAGAGACAAGACAGTGCTTTTCCATAAGATTTGTATAGAAGACGTCACTTTGAGGAGAACAGACACCACACTGGAGGGCAGGGCTGCCGTCCCAAAGACAAGCTGGAGTAATGGGCCAATAGGAACCTCATGATATGCACAGCTGGAATAACATCACATCCTATTAGCACAGAGCTAGAAGAGAGGAGGGCACCGAGAGGGATGTCAGACAGGTGTCGGCTTGGCTAACTCCTTGGAGCGCAGCGCAGACCGCCTCCGGATGGGGGCTGGCCTCCCAGGGCACCGCGCAGCGTGGGCTCCCTGTGGCGGGAAGCAACAGTCCTGCCATGGGGAGAGGGGTCTGGTCTTGCCTGAGTCCTCTGCCGTCCACTGCTGGCCGTGCCTTCCTGACAGCCAGGACGTGCTTCCGAGCAGCTGGAGCATGAGGCAGAAGGCAAGGGGCAGGAGCCTCCAGCCTGGGGCTGTAGGCTTTTCCCTGCCATTCACATGCAGATGTGTGTGCAGGTTGACATCCAGAGGATCCTAGAAGAAACCTTTGGCAGCTCATGAAAAAGGCACCAGAAAAATGTAAGAAAAGCAATGCAAAAATTTATATTTTATTTTAATTCAAAAATTTAAAATAGCTTTCAAATTCAGTGAAGTATGCCTGGACACCATGGAAAGCCTCATATACAGAGAGAGATAAATTAAACTGTATATACTGCAGACAAGCCAAGGGTATGTATAGAGCACATATTTACACTTTTATGTAAACCATATTTATACATTTTATTACATTTACAAAAAAAGCTGATCTTCCACTACTATTAACTACAATAATGAAAAAACATTTACATTGTGTTTTTTAACTGTACAAACTTTTAATTCATAAAAATATATCTCTGTACAAAAGAGGGATTTTTTTTTTCATTTTTTCTTTCTTTTTTTTAAATCCTTTTTTTCTTTTCTTTCTTTTTTTTTAAACATAATGCACAAGAATGGAGTATGTCACATATCGGGTCCCAGCCAGCTTGCAAAAAAAAATGTAACACTCCCTCCCCTTTGTTGCTTGGGCAACAACACAAAACGGTACTTTATGTGTTGAAAGCAGCAAGTCTTGTTGACGCAGAACCCCCCTTCTCCCTGTCTTGGTGTTACAACATCTTGGGTTCATTTTACACACCTTGCTTCTGGCTATTCCAGTGGTTGAGTGGGATACAGAAAGGTCTAGAAGCCGAGGTGGGCTCTGCTGTTGGTGTGTGCTTGTGTGCACATATCCCCGTGCTCCACTCAGACCAGCCTGCTCGGAGCATGCCAGGGATCTGCACTCTGCATCTGGGAGAGGCTTTTCTTGAGCTCAGCGACAGGAGCCTGGGAAGATTCGAGCTCTGCTGTCGTGGGACACAACGAGGCATCCGAGTTCTGGGTACTGAAAGAAGAGCCAGGACGTGGTAATAACTGGCACCGGAGCAGCAGGTACAGCAAAACGGTGCTGCCTCCGGGATCTGCTACGCAAGGAGCCTGGTCCCTTGGCTGTGTTACAGGGGCTGGAGAATGGGTTGTGGGTTTGGCCAAGGGCAAAAATCACAGAATGATCTAGGTTGGAAGGGACCTTGGGGTCAAATATGGGCCAGGAGAGCAGACCAGAAGTCAGGAACCAGCTATCAACTTGCAGACCCGTGGAAAAGAACCAGGGGACTATCCCAGTCTCGTTACACCAGCTCCCTGCCTTCACCGCAGCCGCTCAACTGAGGAACTGGAGCTGAGACGAGCCTTGGCCCCAGATCTGAGTGCCACCACAGCCTGGTTGGGGTCCCCTCTTCTCACTAACCCTTCAGCTTGCTCTGGGGTCCGTGTCCTGTAAGCTGGAGGGGCAGGCACCACTGCCAGCCCAGCCTGGCTACCCCAGGGAATTTAGTCCCACAACCAGCTGGAAGATTAAACCACCTCCACCTGTCTATTGGACATGAGCCGGGAGCATGCCTTGCTGTAGGACACGATCTGTAACAGTCGAACACGGGCCCTGAGCTCCCTGTGTGCCCACTTCCACGCGAGAAGCATCTTACTGACTTCTGTCTGTGTTGGATCAGGGCTCCAGCTCACGCATGCGCTTGCACCCACCTCTCAGGAAAGAATCAGAGCACCTTTGCATGCTCTAGGAAGCAGAGAGGGCATTTTTTGGCAGGCTGGCTGTTCAGCAATTAGGCTGTAGAATGCTGCTTACCCTAAGAGCACTGAATAAGAGACAGAAGTTTAAAAAAAAAAAAAAATTTGTATATACACGCACAGAGTAAAAGAATAAACAGAACAGAAAAAAAACTACCCTGTGGTTTTCATTAGACAAAACCCCAGCTGTCATCAGGTAGGGGAAAGCCAGCGTTTAAATGCACACGTGGATGTTAACACCACCCCATTTGTTTTAATTCTGTTTTCCCTTCAAGAAGCAGCTGCCACGTTGACTCATACTGCTCCACGTCACCTGTATTTCACTCAACTTACAGTTGGTAAAAATGGCACTGTTGCATTCCTTGACTGCAGCCTGGCCTAAGAAACGGCGACTCAAACCAAACAGACTAAAGCCCCAAATTGACAAGAGCAGTTCTCCTCTTCATTAGAGGACAGTGACATCACAAAAGCATCATTCTCTTATAAGGAAGGAAAAATGTCAAGCTACCTTATCTCCTCTCACAAAAGCCAGGGCAACATTTCTGTCCCTGGGAAATAAAGGGAAGAGCTTTGGATAGAAATTAAAACTCTTATTTCATTGCCATTTGGAGAATCAATATGGAAAGAGCAAAGGCTTTTGAATGCTATCGAGGGGAAATTAGTATTTGTTAGTTCTTTTTAAAGAGGCTTTTGTCCCTTCGTGTCTGTCAGCAATTTCCTGATCAGGGTTTTGGACACAGCTAAAATTGGCAGCTGCTGGGAGGGGGCCAGAGATGGGGGGTGATTTCCTCACCAGCCCTGAGAGCTGCCTGAAAGGAACACGGGGCAGAAGAAACCCAGCAAGAATGCTCAAAGGAAAATCAAATATGGGGAAGAGGAGAAAAGCTTGCAAAGTCTTGCTATTCTCATTGAAAAGGTCCCATTTAAAAAATCTTCCTCCACAAAAGCCCTGCGTTAGAAAAAAACCCAAAGAAATAACCCACAAAACCAAAGACAAAGCAAGTACTTGTCCTGTCCCATACTGGCATTTTCCATTAACCCAAATCAGCACCTTCTGCAGTGCAACCTACTTTTGCTTTTTTGTTGTCCGAGTTCTTTGCAAAGCAGGGGGCACTTGGTGGGACCCCACATACGCTACTGCTCCCTCCAGGAATGCATAACTAAGTGCAGGCTATAAAACCCTTCCCATCACCTCGCCTCCCACGTCTTCCACTTCCTCAGGTCTTGGTGCTGGGCTGAGACCTACCAGCAGGGCAAGAGAGAGGAGCTGTGCCAGAGCAGATCTTTGGTTGGCTTCATTATCCACAGCAGGATGGAAAGCGTGGGTGAGGACGACCCAGCAGTCTCTCAGTAGTTGACGCAAAGTCCAACAAGTTGTAGCAGCTTCTCCACAGCTTCAGCAAGGTTGGGAGGACGGAGATGGGGAGGGAATGGATGGAGACAAGTGAGGTGAAACACAATCATCCACTAGACACCAACCCCGGAGGAATCTGGGACGAGAGGAAAGGAAGGGAACAGAGAAGGTAAGTTTATTATTATACCCGGGGGTGCTGCAATGGCTTCACTATCTCATACTGAGAATGTTTCAGTCTAGAAGTGCTCTTTAGGTCCCCAGGGTACTTCTTTTTACAACATTAAGTTAGTCACCTGGGCAGCAAAACTCGTAAACCTCTTGCTTTACCCTCCTCTGATCACTGTGCAAAATACCCTGTCTGGAGTGACACAGTGAACAATCGCTCTTAGAGACTCATTTTTTCCTTCACACAATGACCATTCTCCCCACAGGGCTCTTTGGATTTGCTTTCCCGCTGGTCCCCAAGAGGTCCTGCCCCAACCAGCAGTGAACACCTGAGACCCAGAGATGGGGATTACTGGTTTGGGTCCTGCAGAGGTCTCCTGGGCAATGTGAACCACTCTGGGTGCTCCTTTGAACTGCTACTTCACTCAGCACTTTACAAGTCACAAATACGAGGAGTGGTGGTACCGTGCTGTGCTCGTGCTCCCTTTCTGCCCACTCACCGCAAAGGGGATAGGTGCTATACAGCTGTGCACACAGTGCTGACTGTGAACTCTGTCTCGTTGGCCATGATGTCTGTGGGCTGCAGGTTTCGGTCATACATAGGATTTTCAAATGTTGCTCTGACGTTGGTGTTTTCATGGCCCACATAACCATTGAATGGGACTTTTGGTCTTCTCCTGCAAGATGTCAGAGAGAAAATCCGGAGAGGTCATGGTTAGTCCTGCTGCAGTCAGCTGAATAGCCCTGAGAAGAAGTCAGTGGAAAGGAAAAAAATCTGCTTTTGAAGAAGGTAGACACCTGGGGATAAGGCAGAAGGGATGTCTAGGAAAATCCTGCTATAGCTGTGTAGCACAGGCACCTCCCTGGGCTTTGCTACAGTCCAAAGTGTGCTCCCTCAGCTGAGCAGCCAGCCTGCCCCATGCTTCGCAGTGCAGCAGCATTTCCATAGCAATGCATTGATCAGGAGAAGTAACTAATTTACAACATATGCAAAGCCAGCTTGAACACTGAAGTATGAATTTTATTTTGCCTTAGCCTACTTAATGTTGCCACAAATCTTATTAATGGTCATAAAAGTCCTCAACACTCTCTTCTAACACCCTCGCTCCTCCACGCATGCTTGCTCCATTCTCATTTCACCTTCTGAACTAAATGTGAAACCAGGTCTGGGGGAGTGCTTTTAACTCAAACTCAAATATTTCTGTCAGCCCCCTGATTTTGTTTCACCTACTGGCGTCATTCCTGAAACTCACCTGTGTTTGTAGAGATAAAGCACAAACCCTGCAATAATCAGGGCTATGAAAGGCACAAGAATGGCAGCTGCCACGGAACTGCTGTTTGATGCAAAATGGTGTCCTATTGATTCTGGATCATTTTCCAGCATGCTGATGTCTGAAACACAGTAGAAGTAAACACATTTCAAAACACCGCTGTGGGAAATGGGATTTGCTTGAGTTACAGGTTACATTAGCAACAACAGAATACGATGGCTAGAAGTGTTGCTGTAAAAGGTCATCAAAAGCTTCTGAGCTGCACGAAGAATGGTTTGGAGATCCAGCCTAGCTTAGACATCACCATTTATTTAGAAATGCAATTAAACAGAGATGTAAATAGATTTATCTTACCAAAATGCTCCAACTTGGATGCTTAAAGTTAGGCTTTAAAGGAGACTTTCAAAGGCTGCACTAACGAGCAGCTAATTCTCCATAAATTTGACAAGACTCCAGGGCCAGATTCCAAAAATCCTAAGACACTGAAGAGCTCAAGCCACATTTTAAGAGGTATTTAGGAGCTCAGGCCTTGCATCATCTAAGCACTCAAGTGCCTCTGTGATTTGTGAAAGCGAGATGGAGACATTTCTTGTGGTAGCAATGGGACTTGGGCTTTTAGGTCATATATCTGGCAACATGGAGAAAACATGTCCAGGTGCTATTTGTGGCTCCAAACTCTTTCTGTCTCTGAGCAGAAACCTGTTTATTTAAATGCCTAGCTTTGTTCCCAAATTAAAAATTTTGTTCTAGTGTTGTTTGTCTCCCACAAATCTTACACTGATGTTGGGTTTGGCCGCCCTGGACAGAATATCCAGTGTTCAATGTATTTAGTATTTAAACACAAGCCAAGGCAGAGCTGTTGCATCCATTGTACAGGGAGGAACTGGAGGTGAGAAAGGAGCAAGGTGCAGGGTGGAAGTGCTGCCAGGCAATGGGGACACCCCCCCCATGCTGCTCTGCCTCAAACGTGAAGGAACAGAAGCTCTTTCAGATGCCACCATCTCCCTGGAGTACAGAGATCTGAGGGCACCCGACTTCTCTACCCCAGTGGCTTGTTTGGGTTCGGTGAGCTCTCTTATAGGAGGAGCTGGAAAGGGTTAGGTTAAACCTGATTGTTCAAAAACATCTATAAAGATCTGGTCCAGCAGGACTGAAAATTAAAGCCAGGGATAGGACAACTGTTCCGTTTGTAAAATCTCCACTATCACCAAAATGTAGCTTCTAGCAATCAAGGGAAAAAGTAGTAATTGGAGGAACTTTACCGAGTCTCTGAAGGCCAAACTGCCCGAAGCCTTTGCCACGCACAAAGCCTTGGTACACAAATGTGCCGCTTGAAGACTCTGATGAGACCTGCAATGACAGGAGAGCAGATATCAACACATTTGTTCAACATTTCTCTGGGATTTTAGCACCCATCTTTTCACAGCCTATTTCAAGTTCATGCGTAGCATTAATTTTATTCAATTTCCCCAGAAAACTGTGGCATTTTTTAAGTCCAACAGCCAACTTGTTAAGACTCTCGTGTCTCAAAAGAAGGAAAAAATGTATCTTGTTTGCAATAAACTACAGAACATGTTGCTGACTGAACAGGGATAGTGAAGGCTCTGGGCTACAACTGGCCATAGGTCAAGCAGATGCTCGTTTCTTCTAAGCTCCAGCAGATTCTTAAGGGCATGGGAAATTACCAGACACAGAGATTGGGATGAGAAGTTGACTCTGTGAGGGAAGATTAGCTATTCTAGCTTGATGTTTAACAGATATAAAATGTTAAAACGGAATTAATCTCGTTGGTTTCTCCTTTAGTGTTATCTGGAAGACTTACAGATTTAAAACCACAAGGCAATAAAAACCCATACAGCTGCAAGGGAGCATGGAGGAACTGACTGCCACGTAATGTTATCTCACATGCTGGAAGAATGCCCTATGTCCCCTTCAAGCAAGCAGGTCACTGGAGGATAGCAGCCTCATCTTGCCACCAGCTTCAGCGAAAGGAAAGCTGGGGTTGTGACAGCAATGGGAGGAGCTGTGTTGGGTGGATTTCGTGTGGAAGGTGCCTGTGCACTTACGTGTCCATCTAGAGCCCATTTATCATTTTTGAACTTGTTGACAAAGATCTCCACTGGCCCCGTTATCTGGTAAACCTGGAGCAGCAGGTGCACATCATCTTTCTTGTAAACACCTGAAAAATAAGTGGCTTTTAATCACTAGATCACAATGACTCTATTCAAGTTTGAAGTAATTAACTTTCTACTTGAGAGCGTAGAGAAATCTTAGAGTGGACAACAACAGGATGCACCATGAACACACAACCCCAGGATATTAAAGATATTTTGCACATGGGAAGAGACTTCACTGTCGATGTTCATGTTATGTTGCTGGGTCAGTAACAACCTCGTGCTCTGTGGAGGGCAGGGACAAAGGGCACTCCTGTCATTTAATCTTGTCTTGGACTACAAGTCCACTGCTCCAGCACAAAGGGAATGGGATGGGCTGAGCTGCCTTTCAGGTAGAGTCAAAGCAAACTCAGGTACCCGATTTTGTTTGTCTTGGTCTGATCAAAGACTAGAGACATCATACCTGGGTGGTTCTGTAAAGCTCAATCAGAGCATCAACAACACGCATGTAGCTGAGCACGCTGCTCCTCACTCTGTGAGGCCACTCCTGATCAGTGTAAATCCCTACCAATGGCCACATCAGCTCCCTTACCAGACACCTGGAGCTCCACGCCGCTGTGATCTATCAAAGTGGCATTGACTTTACTGGTGGCAGGGTCGAAGCTAGTGACAGACAACATTGCAGGCTGCTTTTTCCCCATATATTCGTAGGAGCCTTTCCAAAGGGAATTCCTTGCAAACACATCAGCAGGCACTAGAAACCACAGCAATTGGGGATGTAGACAAACAAGCGCATTGCCATTTATTTCCATTTTTCAGAAATCAAAATAGAGCAAATTTCTTTCATTCTTTGACTTCACAAACACGTATTTAAATATCTCAAATCCCACCCACTCTCTGTGTTATCATCACTGAGTACAAAGCCAAAGAGAGGAGAACAAACAAGCTGATGACTTTAATTTTGTTGCTTTGACAAAAAATGCCACTAAAGTTTTAAAAATCTACCCACCCCCAAATTATTTGCTTAGGAAAAGCTAACAAACCTATTTTTTGTAAAAAACCCTAATGCAAAGCAGCCTCGAGGGTTTGAATCTCCAGAGTGCCCTGGGGAGGGCAGTGGATGTCAGTGCCTGACTCCCTTCAGGTTCCTGTTCATTTGCCAGTGAAGCATGAATAGGATGGAGCACACGGGCTGCTTTCACCAGCCCAGCACTTTCAAGACCTGCAAGCACAGCCAGGTTTCTGGCTGCCCTGGGGAGGGGATGGACCTGGAAAGGTCTAGTACGAGCGCATCCACAGAAGAGCGAACCCCACTATGGTACCTGACACTTTGGTGAGTGGTGGGTCCCGCGCAGTCCCAATCGGCCTTCCACTGGGGCGGACATCAGCTGCAAGAGAGGGGCAAACCACCACCGGTGAATAGTGTGGCATCTGGCACTGCTGAGACACATCTACTGTGCTGGTGCTAATACAGGAGAGCCTCTGGCTGGCAT
Organism: Burhinus bistriatus; assembly: GCA_013397275.1. Classification (NCBI taxonomy): domain Eukaryota; kingdom Metazoa; phylum Chordata; class Aves; order Charadriiformes; family Burhinidae; genus Burhinus; species Burhinus bistriatus. Next base: position 65,862 of record VYXH01003057.1, read on the forward strand.
TGCTCACACATGTAGTGTGGCTGTATAACCCTGTGCACAAGGGCTTTGGACGGTGTCCTGCCCATTGAAACAGGATGAAGCTTTCATTTACTGTCCCCTCCTCCTATCTGCCCCAAACCAGTGTCCAGAGAGAGCTACCATGCTCCATGAGAGCCACACAGCTCTATTTCAAGAGTAAACCACTACGTGTTCCTCATCTAAGACTCTGAGGTAGGTAAAAGGTGGGTGAAGTAAAGAACAATCTTTGTCTTGTGCATATGCTTCCAGATCCAAACCATCAGGCAGAAACGCCCCCACTGCCTCTCCCCCGGGACTTGCACAGGACCTTGTGAGAGCTATGGTCTCTACAGCAGCTCAACCATGCATGCACCCTTGTATACGTCTAAGAGAATAGCTGTTTTTGTCTTGGGCTGCAATGCTCCCCCTCTGCGGAGGCGGAGGCAAGGGCAAAACCAGCTCAGAGTTTTTACCAAGGCAGATGGGTGGCTTTCCTGTCCAGCTGCCATCTGCTTTGCAGGTTCGATGCTCAGATCCTCCGGTGAGATAATACCCGCTCTGACACGAATAGATCAAGGTGTAGCCCAGAGATGGCAAGTCCAGAGCACCAACGTTGGCGTGGGAGGGGGTCTCTGGCTGCTTGCAGTGGTGAGCTGAAAAGCACAAGGAAAACAGAGATGAGCGACACCATCCAGTCGCATGCAGAAAAGCAGAAGAGTGCCACCATGATGTCAGCAGGGACAGACATCTCTTAGAAGAGCTTTTTTCAGCAAAAGGTTTCTCTGCTCACTGAGGGAAACAATGCCCTGCCTGGATTTTTCCCAGCCACTTCCCATGCTTTGCTGGCTGCATTGCTCTCTCTGGCTAAAGCTCTCAGGAGATCCTTCACGCCTTTCCAGCTTCCATGAGCTGAAACTCAGGCTCTGCTATTCCCCACCTTTTAAGAGGAAAAAGGTCCAAACCAAATAATGTTAAAGACACCTTTCTCCTTCCTTTACCTCTGACCCCAGCACTGTGTCCAGGTATATCGGCACACTGAAAACTGCCTTTACAGGAGGACATCAAGACCTGATAAGTTAAGCCAGCGATTTCAGTGAGTCCATTACAGATCTGGTTTTGTATAACCTCTCTTCGTGGGACCAGTGTATAATAATTTGCACCTACCTGTCCATAGGATCAGACAGTAAGTCCTCACAAGTGTGCAATAGTCATAAATTCCTACAACTGCTCAATAACTTTTAGGATTTGGCCACAGAAATCAAAGCTGAGCTTGTCCAGCTCCCTGCCACCAGAGCAAGTGTGTGCCCACACTGCTCTGCTCTATCAGGTCCTGTTGTAAATGTGTCACCACTTTCCTTGAGAAGTTACAACACAAAGTGAATAAATCACAGAGCTGGGAAGCTCCCTCGCTCCCATGCTGTAAATTTGCCCTTCCTGTAGCTCTCAAACTGCTCATGAATGAAAACAAATCTTTGACAGCCTTCATGAGGTATTATCTTCATCCTTGTTTTGCAGAAGACGAAATATAAACCCAGAAAGCTGAAAGGGTAACCCGAACTCACAGAGTCTGGGAGCCCTGGCTGCGAGCCCAAAGACTAGCTCAGAGGCAGCAGTTCAGTAGCAACCGCATCCAACTTGGTGCGACGGATGTAGAAGGCTTTGCACAAAACCTATAGGCAACAACTCAGTAGTCCTTGCTGGCATGGGTCTGTCTTCTATTTCAATGCACCTGGCACCAGGAGCAAACCCCCACGTACAGCCACAGCTGCTGCTGCACTCCTGCAGTCTTTGCTTCAGCAGAGAGAAGCCTGTGAACGTGGGGACACGCTCCCACCGCCCAGGCGAGCAGTGGGGCAGGGCAGCTCCTTCCAGAGCAACTGCTCCCCTCTGCCCTGATGCTACATCTAAGAGTTGTTAAAGGCGGGTGCCCCGGCTGGGCTGCTTGCAGAATGAGCACCTACAGGGATTGTTAGCGGAAAAAAAGCTCATCAGTAAACCACCTCACAAGGGAGAGGGAAAAGCTTTTTAATACTTATGGATACAGAGGCCATGATGGATATTACCACTTTAATACATTAAATTAAACTCCTTCTGGTGTAGCAGGGAAAAGATGACGGACAGCTTAAAAGAAAGAGCAACATGTTATTAAAGATGAGGAGAAACACTGCTCTGCTGGAGAGCCCTTCTGGCTAAAAGTTAACCTTGGTCCCTAGAGTGCGCACTCACATCTCGGCCATCAAACACTGTTTCAGAAGCACAAAACAAAGTCTCACCTGAAACTATGTCTCTGAGGAAGGGACAAGTAAAATAATCTCATCTCTGTTTTCTCAGAGGTCTCCCCAAGCCACCAACAATTTGCCAAGCAATTTGCACGGTGAAGCACAGCAACAAAACAAGGCAACAGCATTGTCAAAGGCACCGATTTCCTTTGCAAAAACCTCTCCCAAGACTTACGGATGCAGTCTGGCTGCATGCCGCTCCACGTCAGGTTGTGGAGGCAGGTCCTGGTGGTGGAGCCCTGCAGCAGGTATCCCTTCTGGCACTTGAAAAAGATGATGCTTCCCACCTGTTTCAATAGGAGAAAAAAACAAACTTTCCAGTGCAATGTGATTCACCTATGCTTATAATACAAAAGTACTTCTATAATTTTCCACCATCTAGATGCTGGAAAGCACAGTCACCTGCTTTCTGCCCTCTCTGCCCTGCCAGAGGCTGGTGTCGAGAAAGCTCTCGGAGCCCCTGGAAAGCTGCAACCTTTAGCTGTGCAGGGAGTTGCCTCTTTTAGTGACAGAGGCAAGGCTGCTTGGACTTTTAAATATGCCCAAATCCAGCATCAACCATAGGTGCTCTCAGAAAGGGCTGAATTTTTTGCCAAAAGGGATATTCAATGTAAGTAGTATCAACAAACATCCCCTAGCTATACTATAAATGCCAATTTGGATTGTGAATAGCAAAAAGGATCACAAAACCTGGAAACTGACTCTTCAACATTTTTTGAGGTCTGCTTACTTTTTGCAGACTATCCGCTTTTTGGCATTTAGTTTCAACCATATTATTATTTCAGCTAAACCATTCTCACTCCCTGCGTCAGACGGGTTGGCAGTACGATGCTGTTCAGCTGTGAGCCTTGTTATTGCAACTGGATTTGCTTTAAAACCAGAATATGCTGGAATAGAATTGCCAAGCAGGGCTTTGAGTACCTTTCCCACGCTGCCTAGCAAGGCTGTACCATGCGGGCCACCTCCTCGCTGATCCTGTGGCCAGGTTTCATCACTCCTGGACTCCCAGCTGGCTGCTGCGGTCCCCTGGGTGCCACAGCCAAAGGCACCTGTTCTGCCATGACACTGCTCCAGCCACCACCTCATCCCCTGCCTGAGCATCTGAGGTGGCTTCACCACGGTATGCAGCTCTCCCACTGGCAGCTCTTACAAAAGTCAGACTTACGGTGTCTCGGTATTAATTAAAAACTAGAATTAATTCATTAAATCCCAGGATTAAGATAACGAATTCACAGCAAAACTGAAAGATCCACTCTGGCAGGTGTAGCCGCATGGAATCAGCTATCCCAGCCCCACGCCTGGCTCTGTCGCAGCAGCGAAGGGGCACCTGCAGGGATGGGAGCAGGGGCTGGAGATGGAGCACCCTGGGGAATTGCTTTGGGTTTCTCTCTCCACTGATTTCATACCGTATGGGAGCTGAGATTAAGAAAATCACCTGTTGAATTTGGTCTGAAAATGAATGGAAATTATGTCTCCAATGTGAATACTAATTACACTAATAACTATTAATTAGCACTGTGATTAATATTATAAGTAATGCATTGCTAGTTAATCCTGCACAAATGCACTCTGAGGTCTAATGGGGCATGAGGGGATGTCCGGCTTCCGGGAGGACACGTTAATCCACATAAGGACTCAGACATGGACTAACCCCAGCGAGTATCAGAGTGCAGCCGAGGGTACCCCGCCACCATGACCATACCTGGTAGCCCTGGGAGTTGTTCTGCATGCCAGAGAGAGGCACACCGGGGTCTGCGCATGTCGTGAGGCTGGGGTCTGAAAAGAAAAGAGCAGAGGTGTGTTTTAGAGGAGCGGCTGTGGAAGGCACGTCAGAGCTCTGCCTTCCCCTGCTCCCCACACAGAGACCGCGCTGTGCCTTTGCAACAAGAAAGAAATATTTCTCTACAGAAGAAATACATAGCAACATGGAAAAAAATACATGGATCTTTTTGTTTCTTAAATCCCTGACTGCTGCAACGCAAACTAACCAGAGGCACTCTATTAGCCAGGAGAAAACCTAAGAACATAAATCTTGTGTCAGGGACAACTCTCTTCCCTTCCCGTACTCTACACATGATGAACGAAGCACCCGGCTCACCAGTGCTGTGCCCTCTGCTGCCACTGGCCACCCCCTGCACCAAGATGACCCTGTCCTCTCCTGTGCCCTGGGCCAGCATCTTTGTCCTTCTGGGCTCAGCTCCGCCCTCGCTCGCACCTTGCGGTTTCATAGTGATGGGGCCGGAAATTTTAATGCATCCCAGATAATCTCTTTTTATGCCTCGTTTGTTCTCAATCTATCAGAAGATGAATACACACAATTCAGCAGGAATACCTGCTGCTACTCTTCTAGCATCTATCACTCTTTTTTTCCCCACAGCACGTCAACAGTCAATGGAATTAAGGCAGAGATGCACGACATTAATATCAGCATCCCAAACTGAGCAAAGGAAACTGAAGTTTCTGTCTGAAAGGCAGCTCAGCAGCAGAGGGTTCCCTGCTCCTTAGGGTCACAGGACTGAGCTACGCTGCAATGCTGGCCACAGGGATGCTCCAGCACACAGCCAGGGGTAGATATGTTAGCAGGGAGCTGGAGCATCGTGGGATCTCAGTGCAATCAGATGAGAGTCTGCTCTGGGTTCCCAGCCTTCTTTCTCCGGCACACTGCTACGAGAAGGACCATAAGCCCCACAGCAAACCCCTCTCTACACTTACTCATAATATTCCAATCTACAGGATTGTGGAAGACAAGAAATAAACTAAGAACAGTCTCCACCACGCAACACAGTGGGACAGAAGTGGCCTGTCCCTACAGCTATAGGACAATAGAGCACAACTTCTGTACCTAACGGCATGGTGGTTTATTTTTCTGCCTTTATTCCTTATGATCTGACTGATCGGCCTCTACACACTGAAACATTATGTGCTTGTTGGTGTCGTCCTCAGGTTCTTGGAGCTGTGGTGAGTAACTAAACAAGGGATACAAAATGTGTCCAATTTGGGGCTATGGCACACAAACTAATTCATTTTCCGTCATTCGGCTCTGCTGAGCTTTTGTCATTTATCACCGATGCAGTTTCCATGGAAGCCCCCAGATAAACCAGTGTGTCTGAAATAAATAAAGAGCCCCATTGCTGGACGAGGCAGCCAGTGATGGATGGCAGAGGGTGGAGGGCAGAGCCCCAGTCTCCTGGCTGTGTCTGGGGGTCTGTGGAGCTGGCAATCTAATACATCTCAAAAATGGGTGAGATCTGAATAAATACAACACTTTGGGTCACCTGCCTGTGTCAGACACTGACATTTTGGGTCAGGGTTTTATAGACACACACACATCTTCTCCGTTCCCATGGTTTGTTTTGGGGAGACAAACGCTCAGTATGTTTCAGCAGCAACATAAGCAGCTTTATTTGCTGGGTTCAATCACAAACGGCTCTGGAGGGCTGGGTGCCATGTACGTACCATAGGATCCTGGAACAAGGATTTGCAAGAAAGTGATGAAGCATTTAAAGCCAATGTTTACAAGAGTAGGCAGCTGCTCCCAACTCTTTGTATGTGAGAAAGCTCTTGGTGAAATCAATAGGAAACTTGGAGGTTCAGGCCACAAGTATTTTCACATTATTGTAATTGGTGATGCATTTAAGATGTAGCTAGAATGACCGAAAACTGTGGAAAACAGCCTGAGCTGTGCTTCTGCCCCAGCTGCCCACATGAGGTGATGATGGTGGCGTGAAGGCAGACAGGTAAGGTAATAGCACACAGCCCCTGCAGTTTGTCATCGCTGGAGCCCGGGGGTTCACAAATGCAGCCCGAGTTTTAAGTAGGTGAAGAATGCTGTGACTAATTATGATTATACACCTCCCAGCGGTTTCAAAGAGTTCTGGAAGCCCCAGAAAATGGGCACCTGAAGAATGTGTGGAAATTTCAGCCTGAATCCCAACACCGCAGCTCGGCAATGCGGTCTGGAGGATTTTGATCTCTGTATACAGCACCTTCATACTTCTCGGAGTTGCTATTCTGTCATTCTGGATGTAATTCAAAGGCAGCAGAGAACCTAAGAGTTCTCACGTGCACCCTTTAGGCAGAACTGGGTTTTGCCGCAGTTTCTGTGAGTAGAAGGGCTCCGCTCCACAGAGCAGTGTGCCAGGCTGGAGATGCCCGAGCACAAGCCTGGAAGCAGCACAAAGACCAGAGCCCACCACTGTACAAAACCAACAGATCTGATGTTGTCCAAGGTGTAGCAGTATTAGCACGGTACAGGGCACAAGCACAGGCGCAGCACTGCACCAGTGCACTGCCACTGTCCCCAGCCCCAGAGGTAACTCAGGCAGCACCAGCCTTTGGGACCTCTGCGTGGTGCCACCCTTCACAGGCTCTCTCTCACACTGCTCTCAAACCTTACGGCCCAGGTTGCAAACATTAACCTGGAAGTTCTGCAGAGGAAGATCTCCCTCCTGCCCACCGGCAGCCCAGCACAGTGCTGAGGAGCAGTAACAGGGAGGAGATCATCTGCCGTGGCCGCACTGTGTATTGACCACCATCATGGGCAGGAATGATGGGGACAGGCACTGAATCTAAGCAGCAAGCCTCAGGAGAAGGAGCTGGGTTCTCTTCCACCAGCCAGTTTGCACAGACCAAAAGCATCATCCCCATACATTATGATTTTCAGGGGAACAAAGTGCTAATTTCTGCAAACCCAGAAAAGAAAACCAACTTTGCTACAAATGGAAAAGCAAGGTGACAACTCAAATCCTCTGCTTGCAGATGCAGGACAAAGTCTCCCTTTACCTATGCAGCTTGGCTGGGTCCCGCTCCACGTCCCATCGGACTGGCAGAACCTCCGGGCTGATCCCACCAGCACGAGTGGGGCTAAGCAGGAGAAGGAGATGGAAGAACGGTACGTGAAGCCTCTGTCCTCCCTCCTGCCTTGAGCGGGTATCCCCGGATCTCCGCAGAACACAGCTGCAACAGGCAAAGAGACAAGTGGATTGTGATGAGCCTCCTCAAGACCAAGCGATGTTAATAAGCTAAAGAGGGGTCTATTAATGGCCCAAACCTTACCACTCCCTGCCATCAAACTCCGTGATTGACTAGGGAATTAGTAGTGGTAGAAGGCATTGCTGGCTACTTTTCCTGGTAATTCTCTCTTTTTGTCAATTGCTCTTAATTAACTTCCACCTTCCATCTTTTGTTTGCCCCCACCCTCGCCCCCAACAGCATGCTTGGCTTTAAAATGTGTCTCTAATTGCACGATGTCAAGTTGCTATATGGTTCCATGTCACACAGAAAGCCCACTAATTATACAAGATCCAGGGAAAGGTGCAAGGAACACAGCGAGGCCTTTGTATGATTTAATACAAAAATGGCTATTGTGCAGCTGCCAGCCATTCAGCCAAGAAAAGAAACTCAAATCTGCCTTTATCATTATGAGACATTTAACTAATTTTTCTGCATTAGCTATTGTATCAAGCATACAGGTTTCCACCCAGCCAAAGCTCTGCCTTCACAAAACATTCCTAACTTCTGCTGCAACAACACAGTGCCCTTCTTTGCCAAAAGGTTTTTTCCCTACGGCCTTTAGCAGTTTCCAGAGCCCTGACTGCAGAAGACTCAGTCACTGGGGAGACACACGGACAAAGAGAGAGTTTTAAATATGCTGGTGGACAGGAATATGCAAGATCTTCAGACTTGTTGCAAATGTGACCTTACATGTCCATTACAAGAGGCAGAGTGACTGACCGTGTCCCCATGGCCACTACTGCCTCCTCAGTCCAGAGATGGCAAACCAAGACTCCCAGCAATTTGGCTGCTGTCAGAGTTGGGGAGAACGTTCAGACTTTTGGCTACAGGCACTCTAGCCATCATCATGCTTTTCTCCTGGCATGCAAAACTCCCGCTGACTTCAGTTAATGCAAGACTCCCCTTGGGCTTAGGGGTAGGAAGCATAGCAACCAGATATTTAACTTCCAGCACCCTGAGAATGGTCAATCTGTAGCCTCTGTGATACTGCAGAGTTGACACTAAAATCGGCCACGTGGAGACCAGAGATGTTGGAGAGAGAGCATCGAACAACTGGGGTTTAATCCTAGTCCTGCACCCAATTAATGCGTGAACCTGTAGATGGCTGCCTACTCACGGAAGCACTGGGGAATCTCCCCGCTCCAGGTCCCGTTGCCCTCACAGGTGAGCATGGCAGGCAGGGAGAGCTGATAGCCCTCCAGGCAGGCATAGCTCACGCTGGAGCCCCAGCTGAAATCCGAGCCCACGACTTTCCCGTTGGGGATGGCCTGGGGGGACTTACAGATGATAGCTGAATGAAAAACAAAAGCACGCTCAGTTCTTTCCACTTCTCAGTAGAGTTATTTCCATTAACAAGTAAATTCATGTAGGATCAAAGTTATATTCTCCTCTCAAAGAGCAACTCCTGGGACTGGCCTAGCAGGGGTTGTACAAACTTTTCCAACTGTGTGTGCAGTTTTAAACCCCAGGATTTTACTTTGAAGTTTGGAGTTAACCGAATCCCAAATCGCCAAGTCAGATTTCTGAGTCGGTGTTCATTTCCAGCTGAGGGTGAGAATCCAGCCTGACTTAGTGCGAAAACTCATCTAAGATTCCCTGAAAGACTCATACATTTTGGACAACCTGGCTCAGTTTCAGATTAGCAGTTGAATTAGGTACTTTAATATGACATTTTTGCAGCACTTTGCTTTTCAGCTCACGAGAGCACTGGGAAAGATGCTAAGTTCATGCAAATCAGCCTGGCCTCCAAATGAGACTCTGGCCACATTCTGTATTATTCCTGCAACATTAGCTCAGTGGAGAGAATGAAAGAGGAGTGTAAGAATTGCTCTTTACAGCCTCTAAAGGAACTAGAGTATATTTGGAAGGCTCTACGTAGTCTGCATTTATATCAGATTCATGACAGGTGAATTTTCCAGATTGCTAAAGCAGTACGCAGATGCTGCCTCAAGCATTATCTACACTTGGTGGTTGAGTAAAACACTTGCAGAAGGGATCCAGCCTGTCCTGCAACTGCTCCATTATTTCCCTTTCCTGTCTCTGAATTACAGAGGTAATCTCAGAACTGAGAAATAATGAAAGGAGTTGGAAGAAACATTTTTCAGACTTCTAGATGATGCCAAAAAGTTTGTGCTTGCAAAACACACTATTTCATTCAAGTTTGATCTGAGGTTTTTGTGAAGAGTAAGTCACTTCACTCTCTGTGCTTCATTTTTCCTTCTCCACTACAGGGATAATAGCAATTGTCTCCCCCTCAGGCGTATTGTGACGATTGATAGACCTAAAGATAGCAAGGTGTTTGTTCTATGTTGATAACATTGCATAAGTGCCATCAACCAGGGGACAGCTTGGATGATAGGACCAAGAAAGTCCCAGGTGGGGTCCTGGCACTATGCAGTAGCTGCTGCCTTGCCACAAGTTACAAAAAGTTTGTGGCCCATGAAACTTGTATCCTCCAATATTTACAGCAACCAGTCTTACCCTTGCAGGCAGGTTTGGTGCCATTCCAGGTTCGGTCTTTCGTGCAGGTTAGAGAAGATGCCCTGTCTGACTCCATCATATACCCAGGCGTGCACTGGAACACCACTGTTTTATTGTAGGTAAAGTCACTGCCCACTCTAATGCCATTGGCTGGCACACCGGGGTCACCACAGTTGATCACTGCCAAAGCAAAAGAAAGAAGCATTTCTGGCTGGCCACCCCTTGTCTCACACTTCTGGAGCTGCAATACCTAGAGACCTGACCGTCCTGAGGATTTTTCAATGCAGGACATAACCCATTAATTGTGGAGAAGGGAGATTTTGTAGCACAGAGGATCTGGAGAGCGGTGCTAGGAATGGAGCACACCAGGCTACAGCCCGTGGAGAAAACTTTGCTTCTCCTCAGTGGAGCAAGCAGTGATCTTAATGGCACATTAAGACCTTGCAAGAAGAAGTATTAACACATATTAAATATTAAAGAAAACCTGGGTCAAATCCGGGCTAGGTGAAAGACAGTTTGCCCATGGAAGCCCCTCCTCTCTTTAGCCTAGTTATTGTCTCTTTATGTAAGACAGCATTTGCTGCAGGCACCCTGGGTAGGAGTGGTGGGGAAACCCAACGCCTTCACCGCGGGCTTTGGAGCAGGGGCTCTGCCCACACACGTTCCGATGCCAGCACACTGGCAGGCAGTAACGCTCATGTTCAGAAGCAGCCCTAGAGAACCCCTCCAGGTTGGCTGACATCTACTCATGAAAGTTATTACAGAGCTCCCTTCATCCAACTGGAGAAAAACAACCCCAGAGCAAGAGTTTTCCATTAGGTACTTGCAGGGGCTGCAGGCTGAGTGACCGCTGCTGCCACTAGACAGTTTAGCTGAGTTTCTCAGCACAGCACAAGTGTGCACATCCACAGTGAGCATCCAACGCGCCCTGACAACCTGTCCCCAGACCCTGGCAGCGTCATTCACCTCATCTTCCAGGAATCCATCCCAGCGCTCACCTGTACACTCTGGACTGGTCCCAGTCCATGTCCCGTTCACGGTGCAGTGCCTGCTCAGCACTCCTGTGGAGTAGTAGCCTTCCCGGCACTGATATATAATGGAACTGGAGAAAATCAAGCCGTCGTTAAATATAACCCTCGCATTGCTGGGGGTTCCTGGGTTTCCACAGGATATAACTAGAAAACAAAATGACAAAATCAAAAACAACAAAACACAAACAACCCCCCCGCCCAACCCAAACCCCAAGGTTTTCATCCTGCAATTGACTGTTCCCACTAAAAGTAAGATTAGCTGCAAAGCCCCTGGATCAGCTCAGACAGAATGGGCTATTCTGTGGAAAATCAGTTACATCAACCAAACAGGGTCCCAAACGCCACTCCTCAGCTCGGAGCAAGGGCCAGGCAGCGCGTCCCAAGGCTGCGTGCAGCGTCCCTCCCTGGGGATTGAAAAAAATTCCACCCCTGCAGCCAGCTAGTCCCAAAGCACCAGCCCCGCTCCTCTCCTGGGGAGGATCTTGCAGTTCACCACCACAGCGAAGCCTGGAGCAACCTCCTCCTGCCTGCTCTTTCAGGCTGACAGAAGAACTTGTGTCCACTTGCTGCAGAGGCATTATCCCAGCTCTCAATCTCGCACCTGGTCCTACTGCTTAATAAAGTGGGTGGTGCCAAGCCTGGAGGCCCTCTACCTTCCAGGAATTTGGGAGCCTGGACCTGAGCGTGCCGCTTTGCCTCCAGCCTCTTCAGGAAGCAGACTTCTTTGGAGACTTCAAAGGCATGAAAGCAGCAAGGGAGCCTGCGGTTCTCCCACTGTGGCACTGCTCACTGCCCAGCCATCTCCAATTATGATTTCAGAGAAGGGAGAACATTGTGGGAATACAATTATAGGTTGGTCACTGCCCAAGTTTTATTTCTAAAGTACCTCAGCACCACAGCAACAAAAGGGCATCGGAGTGAATGGTGGTGCACGAAACCCTGTCATGACAAAATAAGCACCTGCAATAATTGCATCCAGCCCGCATTTACTCTGAAATTACAGGACATGAAAGAAAATCACATGAATCAAGGAAAGGCTTAAACCGCATGCTCCCAGCTCTTTGACAAGGAAATTCTTGGCTTCCACCCCTCCCCAGCAACATGCCACACTCTCGGCAAGAGCATCAGTCTGTGCCTACACGAGGTGACCCCTCCCTGCCCTGGGACTGCTCCCCGGCACAACGTTGCCAGCCATTCTCCATGGGGAAATGCAACTTCAGGCCCCAGCAGGAAAACAACGAGCACAGGTCACCAATATGAGGAGAGAAGTCTTCCTCTGCCTTGTTGCTTAGTTTGCTGACAGCCTGTTAACATATAAGCTTGCTGGAGGCATATCTGTTTGACAGGAGGAAACTAATAACCATTCTGGATTGTGTGTGCAGAAACTCTGCATGGCACTAAAATCATCCAAGGTGCTCTCTCATTACAGATTTCTCATGCAGCCAACGTCTCTGTGATACCTGGTGTCATTTCCAAGAGATGCTGGGATAAAAGTCAGATTCTATCAACTCAGAAAAAGCGCTAAATTACTATTTCTCTGCTTGCCCGTACATCAGCTCTTCGCTCCTTGCCCAACCTTCTCCATCTATGCATGTGGCCAAACATGCACTGATGACCCAAAAACATTACTTTTGTGACTACAAGGAGACTCGTGGAAATGGTTTAATCATAGTGTGCATCAGCTGTGACCTGTATAGGCTAGATATAAAAAAAGCCATAAATGTTAAGGATGAAACGTTTGAACTTTGAAAATTGTAATTCAGATATAAATAGGAGCTAATCATGCAAGTGAGCAGTAAGCGGGTAAATAATTTCCTTTGGCTTCAGTGGGAGATGTAAAATAAATTAGGCCGCAAATAAAACTTTTTGTCTCTGGTTTTTAAACAGGCTATAAATCCTAAAGGCCCTAGAAGTCCCATAAGTCATACCCACTCACGTTTCCTTAAGAATCTCAGACCCAATCACCTTTAAACTGAAGTAAAAATTCAAGAAAATAACCCAAATGTCTTAGACTTGCTGCTTCTCTACCAGGGAAATACTTCAGGAGATGATGCTCCGTTGAAATGACTGACATGATGAGAAAAGTTTGACTCTGCTGCAGCTGGGAGTGCGAGGGGTGCTCAGAGCAGCTCGCCCCGCTCCTCTCCCCTGAGACCTAGATTCTGCCATGGAGCAGAAGACAGGACAGACAAGCGCAGGAGTCCAGACCCTTCATACCCGGAAGAGCCCATGTCTCCCCACCTGTGCCAAAGACCCAAGAGCCCTGACCCCCCCCAAGTCTGCTCTGGACGCGCAGGCTGGCTGAACTGCGGCTGCCAGGCTGAGGAGCCCCGCAGGGCACTCCTACACCACCAAACCCCACTGCCGCTACTGAAACATTTCAAAGGTCCCCGGGACTTCCAGACTGTTATAGATTGTCCCACCTTGGGGTTTCTGGATTTGCTTCTTTATCAAAGTAAATTTAGCTCCTACAGTTATCTTTACAAAGTCCTTTTTGAGCAAACACCATGGAGGAGCTTGCTAAATGCAGTTAATTCTATCCCCATCCAAGTACTTGCACACCTCTAAAGCCTACCTGCAGCATAAGATTTGCCAACAGCTCCAGGCCAAGCAGTGGGAATAAAATACTTGAAAATGTGTTCATAGAATCACAGAATGGTTTAGGTTGGAAGGGACCTTAAAGATCATTTAGTTCCAACCCCCCTGCCATGGGCAGGGACACCTCCCACCAGATCAGGTTGCTCCAAGCCCCGTCCAACCTGGCCTTGAACACCTCCAGGGATGGGGCAGCCACAGCTTCTCGGGGCAACCTGGGCCAGGGTCTCACCACCCTCACAGTGAAAAATTTCTTCCCGACATCTAATCTAAATCTTCCCTCTTCCAGCTTGAAGCCATTACCCCTCGTCCTACCGCTACATGTCCTTGCAAAAAGTCCCTCTCCAGTTTTCTTGTAGGCCCCTTTCAGATACTGTAAGGCTGCTATAAGGTCTCCCCGGAGCCTTCTCTTCTCCAGGCTGAACCACCCCAACTCTCTCAGCCCGTCCTCACAGCAGAGGGGCTCTGTTCACCTCATCATCTTCGTGGCCCTTCATGGTTTCTGAGCCCTCCTGAGAACTCAGCTACCTGCCCTAGCCTGGGAATTGTAAGCTCCTTCCAGCGTTTTTTTGCTTCCTCAGGTCTGCTGCAAAGTCAAGGGCACAGTGCCTCACTCCCCTTGTTCCTGGCTAACCTGCACACCTGCAGTTCTTGGACACAAAGGGATGCTGACCAGAGGGTTCCAGAGCCAGCGGCTGGCTGCAGCGAGCTGCCCGTGCTGGTAGTGCCACACTCTGCCCCAAATCCTCCTCCGCAAGAGGAACTGATTTGGACTTTTGAGGATGCGTGCTGTGCACATGCGCTGGGGTGGCCTGTGAGCAGCAACAGCAGGGACTTCGGTGCCTGCCTTGACTCCTGACAACAGCCGGAGCAGTTCCCTGCCATCCCCTTGCTGCTGGGGGGAGCTTCTGTATGCTACAAAGTGGCCTCTGCTATAGAAAACACCACAAAGCTCAGAGGTGCTCCAGAGCTCAGCGATAATTAGTGTGATTCCAATTCATGCATCCTTTTTCTGAACAGCTCATTAAGATTCCCCCCTTGCCTGCCTTTGCTTTCTCCTACATGTTTTACAGCAAGAAGCTGCTGGGAGACGGGAATGTCTCTGGGTGCTGTTCGGGTCCTCAGCTCAGAGCCGGTGTAGCTGCTCATGAAGTGAGGAATGCTCAGGGCACAGTCCACGAGCTTCCCCCCAGGTACCATCACTGGCCAAAGCAGCATCATCCAGAGCAGGGCAAGAGGCACATGCTGTTACTTGTCATACACTTTAAGGTCCCCTAGCCCCTGCACAGCAAATAGCTCCCTGAAACCCGTGAGAGGGGTTCCTTTCAGGGCCTGCCCTTCAGCCGATGCCAAGACTTTTCTGCAAGGAGCAGCAAGCCCTGCTCTTCAGAAACTGCAGCAAGGAAAAGCTGAGGGCTGATGATGGTGCACGCCTGACTACGCTCGAGGTGGTGTGTGAATACAACGTCCTATGCACGTTCCCCCTCCTCTGACCTCATCTTTATAACCGCTGGTCCTTCTTTTGGGCTCTGCTGCCATCTGACCACCCGGCTGAAACACTCTCCTAAACGATGGCTGACACATCAGGCAAAACCTCCTGCTGGAGTAAGACACAGCTGAGAGCCTTCGGAGTCTCAAAGCCTTTGCTTCAGGGCTGGTAATTTCTATGCTGTTCAATTTAACTGGCAACCCATAACCCACCTAACCATGTGGAGAGAGGTAGAAAAAAGCAGCCTAGACCCAAATCCCAGCCCTGCCACTTCCCATGTCCTCAGCAGTCAAATGGGCATGAGACCCAACTCGGTTTCTTTTCCCAGTGTTACCACTTCGAATAAACACATTTCTGTCTACTGAAACTGCCAGAGAGCAGCCAGAGCCCCATCTCATTTTGGATGCAGATTTAATTCACTTGGAGAAACAAAAAAAATTATAAAAACAAATATTCTGCCCAACTTCTAAGTGGAGGAGGAGGAGGGAGTGTCCAGCAGAGTACAACTGATGAGCCCCCTCCTGCGCCACTCCTCAGTGAACACAGACGGGGCATCAGGGAGAAGGAGAAAGAAGGAAAAAAGGATCTAAAATTTCAGTTACACTTTAAAAACTTGGTGGAAATTAAAGCTAAATGAGGCTTGAAATCTGCAATTTTTAGAAAGCCAGGGAAGCTGCTCTTACTGGGGAGAACAAAACCAGAGGTACGTAAACCAGACTGATACAGGAGTCTCAGAAGGAGTCCCCACAATTAATTTAATTCCAAACCATTTGTACATTTCGGAAAAAACCTGTTGTGATTTCTTTCTGCCTCCCTATTCCTTTGGTTTTCTTACAAAAAGTTATAGTGGGTAAAATGTATCAGGATGAAGAGCCAGGGAGTTTCAAGGTGCCCCTCTGGGAAGCCCAGTGCTCCCTTGTGCCACACGCCTCCCCTCCGTGGACCAGAGCCATTCCTTCCACGCACTGCTGGGGCACTCAGCACTCATCCTCACTTGCCCTGAATTCAATCCCAAAATTAATCCCTCCCCTCCCTCTCTTATAAATACCTGCTCCAGAAAGTTGCATATAACACAGAAAGCGCAGTCAGAAGAACACCTTGCAGTGCTTGCAGCTTGCCGTGAATACAAATGACAGAGACAAACTGCTTGTCACTGTAAATTACCTTCCTGTATTGGCCAGTCGGCACTTAACATTAAATGACTACATTATAGGCATAATTTTATTATTATTTATAAAGTATTAAAAAAAAAAATCTGCCAGGGATCCATACTCTGGTGCCTCTGGAACCTGATGGGTTATTTATCCTGAGATTAATGAACAGAGTCTTTCCACCGAAAGAGAAAAACCAGAGACTGAAAAAAACCCCCTAGACCTGAGTGTATTAATAACATGATTCAGTGTCTTTTCAATCAATTCCATCAATTTGGAATAAATTTCCAATTCATTTACAAATTCTGAGCTTTTGGCTTTCAAATCAGCTGGAGAGAAGCACTTGCCCAGGTCTCCTTGCATTCGGTATCCTGCCTTGTTTTTGCTTTTGTTCTTTCTCCAATTGATTTTTAAACACCTTTATAAAACAGTAGCAGTGAGCAGCACAGCTCAGAGAATCCGACTGAGGATTTATTAGATTGGATTATAGAGCCTTACTTGATTCCTCCAAATGGAAAAATAAGGGGTTTGGGGGTTTCAAATGTGAAAATATGCTTACTGGATTATAATTAGCATTTTGCATTTCTGCTTAATGTAAATGATTCTTGCATGTGCCAGTTCCAGCTTTAATGGAGGTTTGAAGCTATTGACATCCCTCATTCTGCTGAATTTCCTCAATAAAGCAACAACAGATTAGTCAGTGGTACCACACCCACAGATCTTACATGGTCATCTCCTTTGCTGTGTGAGGCAGAGCAAGGCAGACTCGCTCCAGCGATGCTTGCAGCGAGCCTGTGAGCGACCGTCTCGGGGGATGACTGGAAGTGAGGACCAGTCCCCCAAGGCTCTTCCTACTCTATACCCTCAGTCTTGATGTTGGCATGAACCTGAACAACCTGAAACCCTTTATACCACCCACCCCGGTGCACCCTGCACAGCAGAGCAGAGCTGAGCAAGCACAAAGGTGATAATCATCCTCTAGCCCTGAAAAACCCTCCTGTGAGACGTGACCTGCAGATGTTTGGGAAAGGGGAGAACTGAGGGTCCCTGGCTTACACGCGGTATTTGGAGGAAATGCGGAACAAGACTGCACCAGACTGTCCCTGGCAACTAAGACAGAGGGGACAGACTGGCTGGGTGGCTGTCCCTGCTGCGGTAATTCTGGGGACACCCCCAGCGGGCTTGGTGTGATACAGGAGAGGATGCAGGGTTGGAAAAGTACCTTCACACTCTGGTTGTGTGCCGCTCCAGGAGCCGTTAGCTTGGCAGGTCCTCTCGGATGAACCCCGGAGCGTGTAACCAGGCTCGCAGCTGAACCGGACCACGCTGCCTACATCGAAGTCATCTCCCAGCCCAATGCCATGAGAGGGGATCCCCGGGTCACCGCACATGCCCTGGCTGCCTCCTGTTAAGAAGAGAGCACAGAATCAGCAGAGTAAGCAAGTCACGGGGTTTGGCCCTTCTTTCCCTCTCAGCTGCATGCATTCAGAGGGCCGGCACACAGATTTGGAGCATGTGGCTGACTTGATTTAACTCTCACTGGCTCTCAGCAGAGCAGGAAAATTCCAGATGAAATGGTCCCTGACTCCAGGAGCCCACTGGTTTTAAGCTGGTCGCAAAATATGGCCATAAATCCTGAATCTCAAGATGGAGCCCTCACCAGCTGCAGCTGCTTTCGGTGGCAGCTGCTCCAGCAGACAGCAGCTCGGTTGCCAGCATCAGCCATGTGGATGGTTTCCCTCGAAGCAGAAATTATGGCATGCTCCAAGCCACCTCAGCACACCCTATTGTCTTTGCAGGAAGAGAAGCTGTTGGGTTTGGAGCAGAGAGGCAGGAAGGATCCAGCTGAGAAACATCCACTCGTACAAGTTGCTGCTGGCTGTCAGTTCTGGGGACAGGAGGAAGGGAGCAGCTGTAGCAGATGCCTCGCAGGGGTTCTCTGGAGCAGGCTGGAGAAATGCGCACCTCCCTACTGCCTGACACAGGCTCACACCGTGTATGCCTGTTCTTGGCTTCCTCCGCTAATGATCTGTGCAAACACATCCACCCTCAAGCCAGGAAAGACTGTCTCGGTCCTGCAGCTAGCAGTGAAGTTCCCAGTTCCTGGGCCTTCCATGCTCTGCTGCAGGTACAGCCTTTGCAGTGTTAGGTGTAACACAAAACACAATGAACATATTCATCATCTGGGGAACGTCCTTGCTTGTAAAGAAAAGGGAGAGAATGCTCCAGGTTCAGCCTTTTCTTTCACATAATGACTTACATCAAAGTCTTTTATTTCACCTTGCAAAAACCACTGTCACACCATAGGGATCTTCTGCACGGAGACCCTTTGGCAGGAGACGATCTGAGCTGTATTCTGCCCCTGGGAAAGGGGCCTTGGAGAACCTTCCCTGGGCAAGAGCCAGAGAAGACATGGACCTCTGCTGGTTCCTGCCCCAGATTCCAGCGAATGCATGCACTGAGGGAATGAAGTTCTGGGCTAGATTTTTCTGTTCTTCCCACTGTTAAAGCAGAGGAATGTGATTAAAGGCTTCACTCAAGGTTTTTGTGACTATACCACCCGAGTTTGGTGTAAAAGAGGATCCTTTCCCCCAAGCCCTCAGGTAGAAATTGTGGTTCTGAGGTACTGGGCATTCACCTGGCCCCAAATCAGAGAAGGTCTGTCAAATGCCATCAACCTTGGTGTAAAGCTGCCTCCATGAAGTCATTCAGAAAAAACACACACACCAGATGTCAGTAGGAACTAGTCAGAGTAACGCTGAATGTTTCCAAAAATCCACCCGCAAAGATGACAGGAGAGATGCTGAAAACCACATAGGGGAAAAGGCATAAATTAGAGCAGAAAACCCTTCTGAGCAGCTACAGATCAAGAAGTCTGCAGATACAGCTTCTGAATATAAGGATGACTGCCTGATTTCTTTTTCCTTTCCAAAGCAGAGGTTAAACTTGGTCAAGTGGAGCTGCTAAATCTAAGTGGCATAATTAAAAATTAACACTTGTCCCAAATGCTTTACTCCAAGTAAGTTCTTATTTTGTTTGCCTCTGTGCTCTCCAAGGAACAAGTAGGGAGGGCTTTGCCAGCATCCTGCCAGTTATTCACCACCCTTCCTTCCACCGGAGGCTATCAGCTGAGATCCCAGTACCCTGATTTCAGGAAGGCTTGGACAAGAACATCTCATTGCATCTCCCATGATTTTGACCCAAGTCTGTCTCATTGTGGAGTTTTTTGCTTCTCAGGATGTTTTCAGTGCAAGACCTTTCTCACTCTGGCACGGGAGTGGGGTTGGACTTCTGTTGCCAAACTGCTCTCAGTGAAGATGCTAATGATGTGGACGCTCATCGTACCAGCTTCCGCTTGCCTTGTGCAGACCTGGGACTGCTGCAGTGCCATAACAGCAGATGTTAGGCCCTGGAAAAGGGCCACACAGGCTTCTTTCATTGGAATGCAAAAGAAGGAGGGTCAGATGCTGCAGATAGGATGCAGGGACCTGATTTTGCCTAAGACGCATTCATCCTGTACACACTCTGCATGAAGAAAACTGTAAAGCAGCAGGCTGCAGCACATCTCCTACCACAAACATTTGCTGCAGTGATTTGTTTCTCGTCTTGCAGGCCGAGTGGTTTACTCTCTGCCAGAGCTTATCATCCAAGTTGCAGGAGACCAGATAGCTGAGAGGCAGGCTGAGAGGAGTCTTTCACAAGCTCCCTCTGTAGCACATGTATTTCTCCAGCTCAAAGCACAGCACATCGGGTAAAAAAGGGTAGTGGAGGATGGGACTGCCCCATCCCCTCCTTCCCGAAGCCCACCTCACCTGAGCAGTGCGGCAGGGACCCGCTCCAGCGCCCATCGAGTTGGCACATGCGAGTAGAATTGCCGATCAGAGTCTGCTTCCCGAGGCAGCTGTACCGGACCACAGAGCCAACGGTGTACTTGTCACCCAAGATCTGAGCATAGGGCGGGGAGCCAGGGTGGCCACAAGAGACCACTGTAAGAGACAGATGCAACAGCTTCAACCACCAGGGAAGTACCTGTGATACTCGTTCAAAGGCAGATGCAGCAGGTACACAGCAAAGTACTGCGTGTTTGAGGTCACTGCATGGGACCTTGGCAGCTTAAAGTCTGCCCCAGAGCCTACCAAATGCCCAGTGGCTCATGCCACAGTGTAGGAGTGGCACGTTCCAGGGAACGTTAGCCGGTCCTGTAAGAACTGCCAAGTCTTTGTGCATAAATGCCTAGTCCTGACAGTGACAGGCATTTTGCAGGTTCCTTGGAAAACTCATCCCTTCTTAAACATGAATATTTCCATGCACGGCCACCCCCGGCAGCACCAGGTCCTGTGACACTGAGCTGCAATCGATGCCGTGTCACACCTGAGCAAATTATCCCAGCAGATTCTGAGCACTGCTCACTCGACCATTGCCAGTAAAAAACCACCACTAACAATAATTAATAGGTTTACTTTAGCTTAGCAATCAGAGAGGAGGCAGGGAGGCTGCTGACAAATACACTGACAGATCAAAGGGCTATTAGACAGGTTTGGATGAGGATGCTCAGCGTCAAGACCATGCACCACTTGGTTTTGAAGGAAAGCATCCGTAACTGATATCTTCTCTCCCTCTGCTAGTCTAAAAATACCAATACTGGCATTAGGTAGAAAACATGATGTATGTTTCAATAAAAAGGAGAGCACGCATATGTTTGGGCACGTGGCTGTTGAAATATACTGGTGCAGAGCTGTGACTAAAACCAGGATGCTTTGCAAGGAAATGGGTTTGATAGATAATACTTAAACTCACACTGTAACTAACAATTTAAATAACAGATATTCCAGCAGACTCAGCTAAGCTTAAAACCTGTGGCAATATTGAGGTTTTTAAAGGATTTACGCACATTTTGTGAAGACTGTTTCTTCTGATGCGTTAGGCTCTGCTCCCATGTACTTCACTTCTTGGACTCACTCTCCCACCCTCAACGGGGACCAGCTCTGTTTTACCCTCTCCTCAGAGACAGGCATGAGACAACTTTTGCAACCCAAGCTTGTCTGGCATCAACCTTCTTCATTTATGTTTTAGGAAGTGCCTAGTAATTTTAGGTACCCAGCTATAAACACTGTAAAGAGCAATGGGTTTCAGCACCGAGCACATCTTAAGTTGAACACACAGAAAACAAAGACATGCAAAAAATCTCTTTCTTCTTTTGGTTTTTTAAACTATTAAGCCCATGAATCCATATAACCAGTTGTAAAACTGACCTGAGTTTCCAAAGTTTTGAGAATGCCGACAAATCCTCTAAGTCACCAGATGCTCAACACTAAGGAATGAGATCCCTTTTACTTAGCTGGAAAGCTGTGGACCAAGGGAGCCTGAGATATTAGGCTCCCAGGTTTTAAAAGGTAACTACTCTCCCGGAGCCCCTGCAGCTGCCGTGACAGTTATCACTTGTCAGTTCCCCATGGCTTGTGCAGGGTGCTGCAAATGCGAGAAGGTGGCATGCTGCTAACAAAAGGAAAGGAAAATGTGCAAAAACTACTTTGTATGACATCATGGCTTTGGAACAGCTCAGCTAATTTGAACTTAGGGAGTTCCGTTCCTGACTGCTCTAGCAATTTGTTATGCCACATAACTGCAGGACATGGCAGCTGCTTTAGTCTCCAAAAGGACACACGAGCTGTGCCAGGGGTTGCTCTGCTCCTGCCTCTGCCATGAGCCCTGCGTCACCTCCAAATACACTTTGGACCTTGGTTTCCCCCAGCGTAAGTCAGGGAGACCACCACTGACATCTTTCATACAATGCATGGAGATCTCCTGGACTAGGTATTACTACTGCAGCACGAGACCACCATGAGCATCTTGTGTTGTTCTACACTGCTGGAAATACTCCGTAAGCCAACCCATTGCCCAGAACCTCCCAATTCTTCCTGCAAACCACAATGGCAGAAAGGGCCAGGATACATAGAGCACAGGTCAGGAAGCAAATCCTCGTTAGCACCTGCGTTGCAGCAGAATAAAGGCTGCATTTATTTCAGCATTGCACTGTCGTCTCCCTCCCCCAACATCATGGGGATGAGTGAGTGTATGGAAACTCAGCCATGCCTGAGCAGGGCTAAATACATTCTGTCCACAGTCAGGCTAATTGCACGCTCCTTCCTATGATGATCTGTGTTGCAGAAGTTCTGCTGCCCTTCTCCACCTGCAATGCTGTTGCTGGAGCTGCATGGAACCAGTAAAACTCAGCGGGAGCTGCCTTCCCCTGCAGAGGGAAACCATCTCTGTCTAACAGGATTTCTCTCCTCAGACAACATATTTTCCTTCTGTGGGCAGGATCCAGAGGCCAGTGAAGCTGGTGGAATAATTCCCATGGATTACAAAGGGCTTTGGATCCAGAGACTTTTTACATGACCATTCAGCTAAGCAACAGAGAACTACATGGGATGAAAACCTGTGGTGGATGGGTATTATTCTGAAGAACTTACAAAGACACTGTGGGAGGGCACGGTCCCAAGTGCCATCCCCCTGACAGGTAAGGACATGTGTACCCAATAAGTAATATCCATGGCTGCACTGATATGAGACAGTTGTTCCAAAGCTGAATCTGTGAGGACCACTTGGCTGCACTTGACGGATGCTGTTTTCCAGGTGCCCAGGGTCAGTACAGTTTACAACTGCAAACAAACAACAACAACAAAAAAAACAAAACCAAGGGTGTAACAAAGAACAAAGGATTCTCCAGAAATGAGCAGAAAAAGGGGGAAAAATAGCAAATCACATATTCCCCAATTTAAGGCTTTTTCAAATTTTATTTTTTTTAAAGATTCTTTGGGGCAGAAATAGAAAAACTCCTTATTAAAAGGAAAAAAGAGAGAGTAGAGGCAACCCTGCAGGCTCTCACCCTGCCACGCGAGGCTCCGCAGCAGAGCCTTGCTCTCTGACCCCAAACCAGCGCTTACATTAGCGTCCTGGTTTGAGGTAAGTCATTGACAATTAGCCAGCTGAGAATAACCAATTTCTTGACCAACACAACAACAGTTTTGACAGAGATACTGGATTAAGGGAGTACACAGGAAGGGAGTGCAGGGAGGGGAGGGAATTTGGTAAGTGAACTTGAGCGCTAACACCCATGGAAGCAGAGCAGCCTATAAGGAGAAAGGGCTCTGCACAAAGACTGGAGTACTTGCTTTGAGTAAACTGGTCTAAGGTTACCAGGATGACCTCTGCTAAGGGTCTGGCCTGATATTTTCTTGTGTCCTCCCCGCTTACAACACATACTTCAATGTCTTGGAGGATGTAGGGCTGGGCAGGGTCCATTAACGGCTTTGAGTGAAGCCCAAGGGAAAAGTAGGTTTGTTGCACGAGATCTACACAGCCCTTGGTGTTCAAACATCACTTGTACATTCCTGAGGAACCGCAAGATTTGGTTTACGTGAATTTATGACAGCATCAAGCTGGATTTTAGAAACCCAGCAAGAAAGGCGCAGACTAGGCTGATGTGCCCAGCCTGGGGTGGAGACAGATGACTCACCGCGGCAGGCGGGCAGGGTGCTGCTCCACTGTCCGTTGGCCAAGCACTGGGACTGCGATGCTCCTTCCAGGTGGTACCCAGTGTTGCACACAAACTTGGCCACGTTGTTCAGATTGAACTGACTCCCTTGGGTCAAGCCATTGGCAGGGTTACCAGGGTGGCCGCAAGTGATGGCTACAATTAGAAATTGGAGATGTTACTTTTTTGCCTGGAAGAAAGGGGATTATCCATTGGAAAAAGTTCCCAAGGAAGGAGACCATAAAAAACCCCCACATCAACCCTGAAACCCACACTGACTTCAAAGATTTGTGGCCAGCTCTGTTGAAACACTAAATCAAATTGAGAGCATGGTACCTTTGTTCATTTTGTTGGCATAAGAAATTCTCTGAACCTCTCTCTAAGCAGCTGAGTGCCAGCATCCTACTGACTTATACCATAAATCCCAAGAGCTCTCTTCAAAAATCCCAGCTACTGCTATTAATCTATTGCCTTACATTACCCTGGGCATCACACACAGAGTCATGAAACCTGATGTTTTCCTGCCTCTCCCTGGTGCAAGTCAGATGTATGCTCCCTGCATATAAAGTTACACCTGGAGGAACAGTTAAAAGAGAGGAAAAATATGAGAAAAATCAGGTTTCTACCATACGGCCTAGAAAGCTTCAATCTTCCTGCTTTAAGTTGGAAAAACTTCAGGGGAAAATCTTTATTTCTAAATCCCCGAAATGAGATTTTTTATGTAGTTCTTGTTCCTGTGGCTGATGTTAGCTTGGGTCAGCGACGAGGTAAAGGGCTAAAGGATCCCTGTCGGAGCTGCTCTGACAGTGCCCAGGGAAAGCACAGAGGCAAAGGCTGGAGCAGCAGTAAGCGCACACAATACAAAGTCAAAGTGCTTTTGCCTGGGCCACTCTGCTGGCACCTCGGCAGGGGCGGGTGACACAGAGAGGACACAGCCCCTGCTGTGAGGGAAGCCTGGAGACCTTTGCTTTGAGAATAACAGTGAGTTCCACCACGCAAAGGAAATGTCAGGATATGCCATACAGCGATTTTTGGCTGCTTAAGGAATGTGACATCTTCCAACAGCTGAGGACAAAGCCATATTGATTATTGTCATGGTGAAACAGGGTAATGGTCCATCAGTAAAAGCCCAGCAGTTTAGCTGCACAGCTGCCAAAGCCAGAAGCTAGAGAGGAAGATGAAATTCCCACAAAAGATCCATAACACATTTGACTGCCAGGGCTGGACTATACCACAGGGATGGGAATTTATTCCTTATGCAAGCTGGTGATAGGTACAGGTCTAAAAAAAAAATGAAGCAGGATAGCCTTTCAGTGCTGCAGGAAGCAGATGTCAGATTCTCTGAGGTACTTCTGAATATGATTATACAGGTTTTGAAACAGGTGATGGATTCTGTCCCAGAAAAAAATGCTCCCTGCAGTTGGATGGATCAAAAAGGCCCATTCACGCAAAGGAAGCAACTGTAGCAGGTTTAAAGAGAAAATATCAGGACAACAGGAAATTATAATGTGCTAAAACACATGGTGTCCTGAGCTTCTTCAGAAGCAATAAAGCCTTGAGGCATCTAATTTCAGAGCCCAACAGTGTTCTGCTTTAAAGACATTAAATTTAGGTTATCCATAAGGCCTAATGCAGTGTAATAACTTCAAGGCTAACTTCTGCACATGAGACACCCCTATAGATCTCTGCACAAAAGCTCGGTGGGCTTTCAGGTGCCAGAGTCCACAGCCGGCACAAAGCAGAGCCAAACAATGGCATGGCATAGGAACCAGTGCTGCATCGCTTCAGCAGGCAGAAGACAGATACAGAGGAGTGTCGTTCATCTACTTTGTTCTAACGGGTTTGGTCCCTCCCAAAAGAAACAAGACGAGCCACAAAAATGGATGTTCAGAAAATCCTGCATTTCCATAAATCTGCCTGATGGCAGGAGGATCTCTATCAATATGATTTCCTGATCCAAGGTTAGTGTGTATATATATATATACCTTGCAGGTAAAAGTGAATTAAAACTTTTTCAACAGAGCATCCTCAGACACGAGAGGAATTCAAACCTACCTACAGACCCACAGACAGCCTTTCCAATAATTTTTTTCCTAAAAAGCTCACGCAGAATCCTAGACATCCTCCAAATTTTTGATTCTCTGCTAACCTTGACAACTTAAGTCTGTTTCTTATTTTTAGGCTGGAATCAGCATATTCATTGATTTATAGGTCACTCCTTACTTCGTATCTTCCTGTTATTATTGTGCCTCAGCACAGAAAGCTCTAAACCAGACAGGAGAGATTGGAAGCAAACAACTGGAGAATCATGATATGAAATACATCGTCCATTGATAAGAAGATGCTTAAACTTATTAACACCTTAGAGCTCTAGAGACTTACTGAATTAGCTTATTTACTGGAAAGATAAATGAGTAGGTTGTACAAGGTGACTTGTGAATGTGGATCAGAGGAGGAGAAAGATTGACTTCCCCCTGGCACAGAGGATGCGTCTTAAAGAGGGTGACCATCGTGGTGCGCTTGGTGGGACTATGTCCACCTTCAATCTCCCTGCACCCCCATAAAGGGTGGTCTCCTCAGAAACCACGCCTTCCACTGGGCTCATCCATTGGAAATTCAGTAGATGAATACTGCCAAAGGAAAGCGGACTTTGCAAAGCAGAGGGAAGAAGCAAAGCAGCCAAAACTGCAGCGCTGCCACTCCTGCCACACCTCTGCTCTCTCCTGCTCGTGCAGCACACGCACCATGGGCATGCAATGCAGCTGTGTGCAGCCTGGGTGTGTGAACTCTGAACAACCGTCTTTACGTGTGCTCTTGTCCTCTGACCATCACCAGGGATAAAGGAATCTGACAACATACTTACGCACACAGACAGGCGTCTTCCCAGACCAGCGGTGATCCTGCTGGCAGATCCGCACCGACATCCCGATTAGGCGGAAACCGGGGTTGCACTGATAAACCACGCTGCCACGGTAGTTGTAGTTCTCCCCATTGATCTGCCCATTGACGATGGGACTGGGAATACCGCAGTGCCCCGCTGCAGGAGGGAGACAAGGACAATCACGGACAGCTCGTGCCTGCCCCTCCTGAAGGCATCGCACACCACCCTGACTCCCTGGTGGATCGGAATTCCAGACTCTGTAGTCACAAGTAAAACCAGAGCAGCAGTAAAAACAACATATCATTTTTAAAGCTCTCCTCTCCAATCTCTGAACACCTCACATCTCCAGAGCAGTGAGGAATCAAAGTCTGCTTCGTTTTTATATCTACTTAAACCTCTACCCCTTCAGTCACACTGAGTCCTTGCTTGGGTTCCTTCTTGAATCATTATCTAAAATGCCTATTCCCTCCTGAAATGCCATAGGATCCCCACCACATCCCGGATACTCCACACCTACCCAGACATCTCACTTCTGCTCCACTCCAGAGTCCGTTGGCCATGCACTCCCGCACGCGTGATCCTACCAGGGTGTAGCCAGTGTTGCAGGAGAAGATGGCTGTGGCCCCATAGCTGGTCAGCGTGCCGATCTTGTTCCCGTTAGGTGGAGTTGGCAGGTCTCCGCATGAGATAACTAAAAGAGATCCCAAAGTACAATAAGCAAGAATCAGCAGGGAGATGCGTTTTTTTTTAAAGAAATGCACTCAGTGACACTTACCACCGCAAGTTATTATTGAAGTCAGAAATGAGTAGGAAAGATTATTAAATGGCTAATCACAACGATTCAGAGTCATGTTACATGAGGTGACAAATATAAGTGCAATTAATATTTATGCTTCAGGATGTGAGGGATGTACTAAAGACAAGATTGGCTAGGAAGAAACTATAGAAGTTTTTCAAACTTCCTGTCTTTTCCTGTTTTTAACACAGGAATATTTCTATTATTAACCCTTTGTTAGATACAGCTGGGAAGTTCGATTTCCAGAAAAGCCACAAAATGGCACAAGGTTTCCAATTAGAAAGTGACACCCAGTTGTTTCTCACACCATGACTTCCAGGACAGAGCCGATGTGGGATCATGTCCACAGACGACACCCAGCTGAATGCCTGGTTTGCTGGGCACAGCTGGAGCCTGGCCAGGAGCCCAGGCCAAGTGCAGCTCCCAGCCGCAAACTTCAGCTCTTTATTTTATCTACCTTAAAGATCTGAAAACCCTCTGGAGCTTTCGCACTCAGGAAGAAATCAAGAGGCTCACGCTGGGTGCTTCTGACCTTAGTGCATTGCCAAGATCCTGTCATTTGAATTTAGGTGGCAATAACGCTGATGAAATAAAACGGGGTCAGGCTCACGCTCCCGGATCTGGCTGAAGAACTAGCAGGGGTAAAACTACATCTGTCACCAAAGTCAGCAGTTGCATCTCTAGAAACAGAGGGAGGCAGCAGGGAATTGAAAGTTGCCATTCTGAAGGAGAAATTTTTCCCTCTCTATCTGGACTTAGAGAGAAAAATACTCCACCTTTGACAAAAAAAAAGATCCAAAGCACAGCAATCATGTCAGAAAGACTGAGCGAGCTGCTTGTTTGCCAAGAGTGTGTTTTGATTTACAGGTGACACTGTCACCCTTGTAAACTTGGCGTTTGCATAAAATTGGAAGAGGTTAGGTTTTAAATAGAATGTTATTTTCTTTCTTAAAAGCAAACTTCAGAGCATCTGGCACCAGTGACAGCCAAGCTGCTGTGACCCAACAGCAACAGATGAGCTAACATGCTCGAGCTCTCGCAGAACTCTTTAGATTAAACCAAGAATCAGAGCAGCAGACAACCTCTTCCCGATTCCAAACTCTCTTATACCAGAGCAGTTCTGCAGCCGCGCTCTCAGATGCTGCCAGGTCTGTGGTATGTTTGCACGCCAACAGCCGAGCTCGCACACCCACCGAACAGCAAACAGAAGCCCCATCCCCTGAAAGACAGCCCGTGAGGCTGGCCCGCCCTGGCGTAGCTCCTGAGCTTTGCTGCTCTTACTTTTACAGGTCGGCATGGGTTTGCCTATGCTCCACGTCCCATTGGCTTGGCACCTGATGACCCGCTGGCCTGTGTAGTAGTACCCAGGGTCACAGATGAGCATTAGCTGGGCGTTGTAGTGGTACTGGATCTCGTAGATCAGCCGCCACCGACCATGCTCAACTGCGATGCTGTTGATATCGGGACAGGTGACAGCTAAAAACCAGATATGGCAAGTGAGGGAAAAGAAATGAGACAGAAAGACGTTAATAGGTATTTAACTCCAGGGGCACTTCAGGGCATTTCAAACATGCTGGCTTTTTAAGAAGGGGGTGCCAGTATCAGCATCTCTGCTTCGCAGGTGGGAAAGCAAGACACCAGGAGAGGTGGCACCGGACCCAAGTTACGGAGGATTAGAAAACTGGTGTCCTAAATACCGCATTTGTGAGGCAGAGCTGTACATGCTAGAGCTGGAAGACATTACTGAAGCGACTTCCAAAATCCCCTGTGGGATGGGTCCGGCTGCGAACACTCACCCACACACTGCGGGGGCTGATTGCCATTACTCCACTGCCCTGCCTGCAGGCACTCAGCGCTGGGCTCTTCCCCAGGTGGCAGCTGGAAGCCCTGGTTGCAATGGTACACGGCTTTCGTTCCCACTGTGTACTCCATGCCAAAGACAACACCATTCTTCGGGGCTCTGGGAACTCCACAGGAGAGAGCTGGAAAGGGGGGAGGGGAAAAAAACCACAGCCGAGAAGTAAGGCAGCTTCCAATTTTATCATGGATTTGTGGTAACTGAGCTGAAAGCCCAGATCCCAAGCTCTCCTGTTTACAAAAGCTCCAGCACCCTGTGGAACCCCAGAAGCTGCAGTGAATGTCCACCTTCACAGAGGATCAGATTTTCAGCTCCTGTCTACCAGTGGCAACAGCAAAGCCAATGCTGAATACCAATTTCTACTGGAAAGAGACTCTGGCCCATACTTCCTATAACATCTGTAACACAAAATGCATCAATGCACTATTCAAAAGTTTCCACACAGAGACAAAGGATCAGATAGCAATAACATTTTGTATTTACATCCCACAGCGGCAACAACCCAAAACCCCTTTCCAACAGCACTTCTGGATTACATAAGGCAGCAAATTGTGTAATTATGTTGTGGCAGAAGGAAGGCTAAATTTAGCATTACAGCTGAGAAGGTAAGAGGGCGGGGAACTCAGGGAAAAAATTGATAAACAGGCACAATGCCCAAACGGCTGCTCAAGATGGCAGCACTTCGGAGAAGATGCTGGGCACCACTCCAGCTGAGACCCTCAGCTCTGTGGCCAGGGGAGTGGCCAAACAGGGCAGGAAGGGGACAGGCAGGTCACAGAAATACGAGCAACAGCCAAATACAGACAGACCAGAATCATGCTCATTTACGCTGCACAAGTTTCACAAGACATGACCAGCCCTGTTACCCTCTTCCCTGCTGCTGGGAGAACCGGCGCTGGGAGTCTGTCACTCAAAGCTCTGTTTTTATCTGTCAGCACTGGGAAGAGCTGGGAAACCAAACCCAGACCTGCCTCCAAACACACCACGCAGGTTCCCATACCTCTCCGAGTCTTGGCTTGGGGGAAGCTCACCTCGCTCGGGCTGGAGATGCACAGCCCACCCGTCTGTGCAGGCATGGGAGGAGAAGTGGGAAGAGAAGCCTGGGACCTGCAAAGCTGCCATTGTGAGACCACCAGCCAGCGGGGCTGCCAACAGCCTCTGCGGAGCACCATGATGAGCAGTCTGCTAGCAAGCACTGATTTAGAGGCCAACACCTAAGCCAAACATTTATCTGCATTTTAAAAATGCTCTAAAGGAAATCCATTCTTTGCTGGAGTAGCCCGAGCTGCTCCCACTCAGCTAATGCGGGAATCGGAGGCTGAGCCTATGTCTCCTGAGGCACACGCCGATACTTCAACACACATTCACCTCCCTGTTATTCCCTCTGCATGCAAACAAGGGCTGGAAAATCAGCAACCTTAGAAAAGTCACCTTCTGGTGACATGAACCCCACTGAGCACTAAAAAGGAGAGACCAAACTCATTGTGTTACAGCACCAGCACAACCACTGGAACTTTCTACCACTCAAGGTCCAAGATGCTTTTATCCCACTACTGCCACATGAGTTGGCCAGAGCCCCAGCTTGGAGCACAATTACACAGCACCTTGCAGATGCTGGCATTGCTAATAGGTGTGAGTAATTCAGCAGGCTCGTATTAGCACGATCAGACATATCCCTGGTTGAAATGATAATCACACGTATGTCACTTCATTGAGCTAAGGAGCTTGGCGAATCTCTCTACAAGGCTGGGTGTCTAGACAAGCAGCCACAGTGAATACCAATTTCCTTCTGAGGCAAAAGAAGAGGGGACCTGGAAAGTCCTACCCTTTCACTTCCACCTGGCAGTTCTCTATTACTTGCTGATGTTGCATCCAACCAAAGCGGCTGGTGATACAGCTGACCCTCTTCCCTTGCCACTGCCCCAGCAAAGCCTTCTCCTTTCTCTGGTCAATTCTATTCTGCAGCCTGATGCTTCGCCAAAACTTATCACCTGTATTTGCCACCAGGAAAGTGAGGCGCAGAGATTGACAAGGAGGGACACCAGGAGCACAGAGAGAGCAGGGCCAGCCGTGCTCCAGGTTAGCGAGGCTGAGCTGCCACTTACCTTCATTTCTCTGCACAAGGGAAGGATGACTTACTGCTGCCTACTCCTGCCTCCCTGCAAGCTGCTTTTTTCTGCCCCTCAAGTCGTCTGTTTGATCATTTGGAGTCTTTCCATTGCACAAGCCTTGCCCTGAATACAAAAGTTATCAATAACACTTTTGGGCCAGATGCAGGTAACTAAAAAGTTCATTAAGCCACCAAAAATAATAAAAAAATGTAATCCCCTGCACCTGCGGATGGTTGCGGTACAACATGAAGAAGAATCAGGCAGGGAGAGCAAACTGGGGCTGTGATCTCTGCTGCCCTGCACCCATGGCAGGATCCTTTCTTCCCTGCAAATCCAGCGTCCTTGAGCAGACTGTGGTATTAGTAAGGTTTTATTTACAGAACACTGCATGAAGCAGAGAAGCTTGATTTTTGGGGTGGCAATAAACTTGCCATCTGCTCCAAAGAGCATTTCTGAGGCTCAGATTGTGGGCACTGCAACCCACCAGAAGCAGAGGAGATGAAAGACAGTAGATGTTCCCGGGGAAAGCAAACTAGCATTTGGCTAGGAGAGACCCAAGGAGAGCATGGCCCAGAGAAAAAGGAGAAGGAGCACTCATGGGGGTTCAGAGGTACAAAAACTGTCTGCAGGAAGATGATGCACTAGGAAAAGGGACAGTGGCTATGAAAGCAAATCTGCAGCTGGGATTCCAAAAACAAAGCAGCTTAAAAATAGGCAGCAGAGACAGAAAAGGCGTATTAGATCATCTTGTGTTCTCCCCCATTGTGCCAACGCAAGGCTGTTCCCTGCAGAACATTCTCTGCTGTTTCCATAAATGTCAGCTAGGACAGAGCACATAGTAAAGATTATTCAGAGGGGATCGGGAAGGGGAAGAGGATTATGTGCTGGCAGAAAGGAGCTATGGGAAATGTCATTTGTTAAGTAGACCATGTGTTCACGGGCACCCCACTTCCCCTCCTCCTAACACAGCTGATTGTGTGAGCAATTTATGCAGCGTTATGGATCAAGTTCCCACACCTCTGCCACGTGGTCCTGGCCACCAGAAAGGATGAGAAATTGAGTACAGCCCAAAACAAAAGGTTGCTAGTTGGCTTTAAGAGCAATGTAAAAAAAAGGATTTTGGATTTTATGTAGCTGAGGTGGGTATGAAGAGCCGAGCCAGCCCTGGCTATCGGCTTCTCGGGGCCAGGCGGGGGAGCTGCTCTGCCGTGAATTCTGCTACTGTTCCGGCTCGCTGCCGCTCACTCACCTCCCGCATCCATCTCTAGGCACTTGATCATCATGGGCCAGTATTAGGATTCCTGATGTCGACACGGAGAAACAGAGAGAAGGTGACTTTCCCGAAGGGGCTATTTCAGCCTCAGGATCTAATGTACCCAGCAAGCTCTCCTCCTCACGGGGCAGAGACAGGCTCTCCCAGAGGGACATCCAGCACCAACATCCTGATCAAGCTGCTCTCTGTGCGGTCAGTGGGGACAGACGCACCTCTCCAAAGGTGAAATCAGAGCAGAAGCCTACCTGAAACGCTATGAATTGGCCCCCTAATTCCTTCTCTGTTCGCGACTGTCATGGAGTGGCATCATGGAGCCTATCAAGCTCCCGACAAGTCACACGTGTTCAGCTGAACCAGAATGGCACAGGGTGGGAGCTTGTCCAGACTCCCTCAGGAGATGGGGTTAGTGCTTCCCACGTGGCTCCCACGGGAAGTCCTGCTCCCGCAGACCTGGGGTGCTCAGCAACACTGCAGGAGCCCCTGTTTCCATGCCAGGTAGTGACAAGTCATGGATGGTCTGGCTCTGACTCCCTCCCTGGTGGCCTGGGCACCTGTGCTCAGGGACTAGTTTCTGCACTGAATCATTGCTGCCAAGGGATATCTCATCCAAGTACATCTTCTCCCAACCTCCCCACACATCCTCTCTCTATCTTCTCCCTGCCTCCATGTCTAAAATCCATTCCCCACACACCATTACACCTCTTGGAAGTAAATATACATTTTGGAGCTGAACATAAGGCTCAGGTGCCATTCCAGCACACCCGGGCAGTAAAGACTTAGCAGCATTTGTACCTATTCTTGATTACATGTTTTTCCTTAAAAAAGATGCAGTACATCAGAGAGATTCCTTACGCTGGGCTAAGGATTCAGGAGGCACAGTTGCCATGACAGCCTCGCGTGCCTGCCGGTCTTGCTGCATGGTTCATCTGCTCGTTCCAGCACTTGGCGTTTGCCCCCATCCGTGTTATTGTGGAGGCTAAATCACTCTCTGAGCTTGTGCTCAGCTTCCCAGCTCCCCCTTGCCAATGGCAATGGGTGACAGCGGCTTGCTTTACTGCTTTCCACTCACCTTTAAATAAATACAGCCTCGAGAGGGCTCCCCAAATGGATGTAAGCACCCACAGTACAAACCCACCCTTTAGAGACAGGACTGCTTGCACCCTTGTGCAATTTCCAAAGAGACATAAGTGATTCAGGAACACAGAAGGGAATTTTTCAAGGCTCTTTGGTACCTCCCACACTAAATAAACCTGCTTTTCCTTATGGCTTGGACTGGACAACAACTGCAGACACTGCAATGAGATTTTGCCTATGCTGCCTCTGTTCCCTGGCTAGTTTCCAGGGAAGTCAATGCAATATTAATCCTCAGTGCTCGGTCCCCTTGGAACATGGATGACTGTTCAAAGACACCGAAAGGCTTCATTAGAATAAAGATGGGCATTTTATCAACACAAAGGAACAGGGATGATTGGTGGATTGAGAAAAAGGTGCAATCAGAAAGTGAACACAGTGAGGGAGACCAAATAGCGCAGAAGCACAGCCCCCCCGAGGGATGCTGCCCTGTCGTCCCCTCCCCTCCCACGCCTGGAAGGAGCCATGTGCTAAGTATGGTATGCCATAAAGATGACAGTTAATTAGGAGGACATGTGGAAAGTCCAACTACATGCCTAAATCTTGTATGAAGCCAACAGAAACTGGGCACCATCTGAATTCTAAAAAATTCCTCATCGCCCACTGACACACGCAGACCTGAGACAGCACTTCCAGAAATACCAAAGGAAATTCCAGTCACTAAAACCCAGCGGGACCCGTGCTTCTGTTAGCCTTTCCAGATTCTTCCAGGCAATAGCTTCTCCCATCCTTAACCGAGGCTTGACTGTGCCTTTACTGAGAGTTCAAACACTTCTACAGCTGTAGCCTTTGCACAGATGCTTTTTTTCTCCCCCATCCCGAATGCTGCCAAACAGTTACTCCCTTCCCTCCTTGTTCATCTATTCCCAAGGACGTGGATGTAAGAGGAGCACTCCTCACTGCCTACCTGCAGCTCAAAGCCTGTTCTCAATAGGGATTGGGGGAATTACAGTAGGTTTTTATTTTTACCGCATTTCCTCAGTCCTTCCTAGGACTCCCACATCCTCATAAGGATGCCTTTGCCTGCTCTCACCTTGGCACAGAGGGATCGCTTCGTTCCAGTGGAAGTAGCCCTGAGGGTGCTGGGTGCAGCTGGCGGTGCTGTGCCCAACGAGTCGGTAGCCCGTGTCACAGCCAAAGTGGACCATGCTGCCAGGGTGCAGACCCGTCTGGCTGAGAATCAGCCCGTGGGCTGGCGGTTGTGGGAGGCTACAGTAAGGAGCTGGAGGGAAGGGCAGAAGCAAATAAATCAATCACTGGATGGGCAGTCTCAAGACAAATTCCCTTCCCGTTCTCAGGAATTACACCGTGCTTAGCATAACCTAAGGCTGTACAAGAAATAGAGAACTTGTGATGGATAAATACAAAGTCAAAGCGGGGGGAGTGCAGGGCTACTATCCAAGATTCACTCGGCTCTAGAAATAAAGACTAATTTCTGATAATTAAATATTACTTAATTTGTTTACTGAGTAAAGCCATTATTTATTTATGACATACTGGCAAGTTCTCAAGCCAGTTTTATAACTTCCATTAATTAAGATTTGCTAAGTTCCAAAACCCAGTAATTTATTTTAAGGAATTCTCAGCAAACATTCAGTATCCAGCAGCAGTTTTGTGCTGAATGAGAAACCGAGACTCCCTGGTCCTGCTCCTGCAAGAGCGGTGGCTGAACGTGAGCAGGAGCACAAGGTGTTTTCTACGATTCACAGCAAACGCTGTTAGCACGGTCAGTCACACACAAGTTGTGCCTCATGCACCAAGCAGCTCCTAACACAAGTTCTTATGTTTTGTGATGCTAATCTTCAAAACAACTCAAAATGGCCTCATTTTGAGGCAAGGACACAGTAATTTAGTAACACGGCAGTCTTTACTGTGAATTGCACAGGACAGGTTTCAGTCATCCAGAGCCACAATGTCTACAGTTCTATATTCTGGTTCTGATTCTTAAGAGCAGTTGAGAAAGCAGCCAAAGCTTCGAGGTTTCTACCGGAAAGAAGCCTGCCTTCCCCAGCCCCACCAGCTCAGAATGAGCCTAGCTTTTTGCGCCTTCCCAGGCCTTGGCAGCGTCTGCCAACACAGATTGCCTATGCCCCTCTGCAGCAATTTCCTGAAGATGCTTAGCTGAAGTGATGACCACACTCTTGGCAGAGGCATCTACTCTCTGTTGGGTGCTTACCGGAGTAGCGGATTTTGAAGCCTTTTCTGTTGTAGGCATGATCAGAGGACCAACGGAGATAGACTTTGCTCCCGCTGCTGGTGACAGTCAGAGGGGCAGAGTAGTTCCCGCTCAGTGACAGGAGCAGTGGACTCTGGCCAGAAGGACCTGTAAGGACAAAGGGAATGAGGAAAAGTCAGGGCTGGCACACAGAGTCATTCGTGGGCCTTACGTGCCGGGGTGTGTTTCTGCAGAAGGAACAGGAGTATTGTGGAACTTCACCATGAGTCCAGGAACGGCAGCTCATGCTCAGGGGGTTTTGTGAACACAAGTCCCAGCACAGACATGTGGCTCCTGGGAAACCAACCGCAAACAAAGCCTGGTTGACTGCAGTAAGACCAGGATTTTGCTCCAGGCAGCATGCCTTTGGCCCAAGTCCCAGTGGGAAACCCCAGGAGCATCAGCACAGCATTTGTATTCTGCATTTGGTTACAAAGCTGCACCATCGTGAATATTGACAAATCCCCTCTCAGTTGAGGAGAGCTCATGGGCCTAGAAAATCCGGTCTGCGTGGGCTTCAGGGATGAGTAGTCCCACCTTCTCAACTCATCCCCTTCCCAGCAACCTCTGCTACAATTTCTCCCAGGAGCTTGCTAACTCCTGCCCCTTGGGAAAATATTTTAGAGTCATCCAAAAATAAAATAATTGATATTTTTTTATCCAGAGAATCAATGAGTCTTAGGAGGAAGCTTTCTTTAAGCCCAGCAGAAATTACCAGCAGAGTGGTGGAAAGCTCCTTCCAGAGTGCTCTGGGAACAGAGATTAACAACTAATGAAACTCTGCCATTTCTTTCCTTTCCCCTCAGTTGCTATGCAAGTCAAAGTGGCAAAGCTCTTACCGTCAAAGATTTCAAACTCATCATATTGCTTCTCACTCAGGAAGTACTCGATGGTGAGGGAGATGTTATACCCAGGCTCTACCTCCACCACCCAAGAACAGGTCTGAAAGTGAGGGTAACTTCCCAGGAAGCTCTGGCTGAGGATCACACCGGTGGAGTCTGTCATAACCTCATTCATTGGACAGTGCACTGCCAGGAACATGAAGGAGAGACAATAGCAAATGAATTTTCCTCTTTTGCAGGGGAAGGAAGGAAACAAACACAAGGTACTATGGCCAAGAAGGTCTGTCTTGATGAGCTAGGTCAAGATAGAGCACAACTCCCACCCATGTACATCCACTGCACACCTTGACCCTTGGGGCTCATGGAGAATCTCCAGACTCTGATGTAGGCTCTGAATGAAGCATGCTGCCTTTCCACAAATCCGAGCAATGGCCACATTTAAAGGATGGGGCAAAAAGCAACAATACAAACAAACAATTTCAACTGCCTTTGCACCATCTCACATCTCTTTCAGAATGAATGGCACTGCAACCAAGCAACTATTCTCCAGTTACAAAACACTCCCTGGGAATCCCTGGAAACTTTATTACCTGGGTTAGAACAAGGTGTGGAACTACAGGCTTATCCCAGGTCACCCACAGAATTGTTAACTAGCACACAAGAATTCCAGTTCCCTTCTCTAATCGCTACACCCCATTCAGCTTCTGGAAAGATTAAATCCAGCTGAATACGCTAAATAAAAAGGCGAGCAAAATCACCCCGGAAGAGGAGGCAAACACACAAAGTGAGCAAAAAGCATAAAAAGAAAGGGATCTTTATTTATCCATAATTGCCGCTAAAGCCCAGTGCAAATGCTGTACTTGTATTAATAGAAAACAGCCAGAACTATCCAGAAAGAACAGTGTATTCTTTCCAAATCCTTAATCCCATCAGTGATTTTTTGACCTCTATAAATTGTTGGCCAGATGTAATTTAAGCAGCCCCTTTACCCTCAGGCTAACAACCATCAGTAAATAATTGAATGACCTCCCTTTCTCTCCTTCAGTTTGTGCTATTTCAGAGAGAATAAAGCTATAGAAAAATATCCCATTATATGGTAAAAATGTTCAGATAGGAGGGAACGAAGGAGATGAAATAATCACGGCTGGAGTGAACAAAAGTACCAGCAGGAATCCAGAGGATAAATAAGGTAACACGGTAGCATGGAAACATCTTTGGGATCCCTCCTGAGCAGCAGCAAGGTGTATAAGGCAGCGCGCGTGGGGCTTTCATTTTTCTCCCATGTAACGCACTCTGTGGCACTAATAGAGAAGCTGTTCCTCGCAGGATTGCCTCGCCAGAGGAGCTCGCTT
This sequence comes from Burhinus bistriatus, assembly GCA_013397275.1. NCBI lineage: Eukaryota > Metazoa > Chordata > Aves > Charadriiformes > Burhinidae > Burhinus > Burhinus bistriatus. The sequence continues at coordinate 103,894 of VYXH01003057.1, forward strand.
CGCTGCAGCCTGCTCTTCCTTTGGCTCTTCATGTATCACCAGCAAACTGTCAGTGCAGAATTCCACCCCCCCCTTCCCAGGGTAAGGTCATTTGGGTGACTGTTTTAATGACTTCGCGCATGCAGTCAGGCATGCGGTGTGGCACACCTCTGCTCAGTCCCTGTTCAGGAAAGTACAAGCTTAAAGTGACTTCCTGAACTGGGGACCTGTGGCATAATCAGGGGTCCCTGACATGAGGCAACCCCCCCTGGTGGTATGGAGACCCTGTAAAATGCCCGCAGCCAGCGAGGGGTGGAGAGACTCCCTATCATTTATCAGAGGGTGGCTGCAATGTCACCCAGCAAATCTCTCACCGTTACTTGCTGGTTGTTGCTTGAGCCTAGGCAAGGCCATGGGACGGGCTGCGAGGCACATGGGGAGAACAGCCTTTCCCTGCACTGAGGTGTCTCGCTGCCCTCCTTACAAGGTCCTGATGGGTGGTTTTGTGCTACTGGGACCCTGGAGATCTGAGAATTAGCCCCAAAGATGCAGTATGTGCTCCCTCCCTTAGCAAGGCTCCATGCTTTGCAGCAGTCTCTGGGCAGGGAAGCTTCGGCTGCCACGCCGGGCACCCCCAGCTTTACCTTCACACGTGGGTGGAGGTCCTTCAAACTGGAGATGAGTGCCTAGTTTGCAGGTCAGGATTTCATTTCCAATCAGGGTAAAGCCAGGAATGCATCTGTACCTCACTATGTCACCTACAGACAGAAACAGAAAACATCTTGACTCAAGAGAAGGATCAATTCATTAAAGCTGAACGGTGCCCTGGGAAGAGGGTACCACAGGGCGCAGAGACCTCTCCACAGTGCCTCTGCCACCGAGCTCCACTACAACCATGCAGAAATAAAAGGTGTAGAAAGGCAATGCTGGAGTCTCAGTTGGGATAAACTGCTGTCATGCCACTGAAACTATTATGATTTGTGCAAGCTATTTCAGGTGGAGACTTCCATCAAAGAGAGCAGGCGGTGAGAAAAAGATGCTTTTAAAAAAAAAAAAAAATCACAGCTACTTCACTGGTTGCAGACACACTCAAAATGTGGATGTAACTGTGAGCAACAGTTAAAAATACAAAAAGCACAGTCGATATGGGTGAAAGGTTCTCAAAAAAAGAATAACAGCCTCTAAGCTTTCACACAATGCTTTGTTTGAAACACCTGAAAACTATTATTGTGGCAAACATTTCTGAATCTTTCCAAACAAGCTCAGGGTCTTCACAAAAGCCAAACCACTTCTGTACTAACAGAGAGGAAAAGCCACGGGACAATAGGATCAATTTGACTCTGTGTGAATGTCAGGTGTTGAGCAAGGTCAGGCACACCTCCCCACGCCACACACCATTACACATGTGAAGAGGTGTCCTGAAACCCCAGATACGGGGTGACAACACATGTGTGTCTTCCTGTGGGCATTCCCAGCAGCTGGCGAGGGGGGAAGGAGGGCTAACAGGACCAGGACAGGCTACCTATGTTAAATTCTTCATTCTCAGTGATGATTTCTGCATTAGGAACGATGGTTGGAGGTTGACATCTGAAGAGCTGGTAGGCTGAAAGAGAGCACAGAAGAGTGGCAGACGTTAAGCTGGGGGTGAAGGCAGCCACGGCCATCTCAGAGCTAAGCACAGCAGACATCAGAGCAAATCCTCCGCCAGCAGAAGGAACTGGCAAAAGCGCAACCAGCCCTTTCCCCGTCCAAACCCTACACAGAGATGGCTCCAGTTACTTGTGCCCCAAAACAGCTTTCTCTAGCTTCTTACACCTAATAGGAAACCGTTTTTTGTCAGTCAGAGCATATTAGTCCATTTAGATGAAGACTGAATGATGACTGATGGGTGCTGACATGCAGCAGTATTACCAGCACCTTTTGGGATACTAAGAGAGAAAAGCTGGGTGACCTCAGTAGCATTAGGTCAATCATAGCAGAGGCAGAGTCTCAGACTGCTCCAGCACCAAGTAAATCAAAGTAATTATTCAGAGAATTTCGTCCTTACTGCCTATCATTGAACAGAGATCACAAAACTCCCTGATTTATTTTTAACTTGGAATTACTCATTAATTTCTTCTGCAAATAATTCCAGAAGCGCTAATGTTTTCAACTACAAATCCTGTATGTAGCTTCCAGTTCACAAAGTAACCTGTGCAAGGTTGATGTCAGCGCCTCACGTAAGGCAAAACAGGGCAGACCTTGTACTTTTTACCCAATTAGGCATTTTTTCAGGGGTGCCATGTGGCTAAACGGGAAGAAGGCATTCAGTCAAGGAGCAGAAACAATTCCTTATGGCTCACGCACCTGACCAAATAGATCGCAAATACCTGATTTTCCACCAAAAGTTCAAGATCTACTAACACTGAGCAAAACAAATGCCCTGCTTACAAGCATGTGGGTGCATAAGGCTTGAGCACTGTGCTGCTTATGAAAATAAACACACAAGAGCTGTGAGCATGGTTAAATTGAAAATATGGTCCTGGGAACCAAATGAATATTAATGAAAGACATTTTCTGCTATTTGCTCAGCACTTCTCTGCATCTTTGCTCTCCCCGCACCTGGCCCTGGACAAGCATAACTTCCTCTGAAATTTATATCAGCCCTTTAACTCAAGATACTGGAGCTCAAGATGCCACTAAATATTAATTCTTATGAACTCCATGATGTCGAAATCTTCACACAACGGCAAGGCTGGCAGTCCTGGCAGCAACTTTAATGAGGCTTATGATGATGCTTAAATACACATGTACAGAAGTAGACACCCCATCATCTTGCCCTAATTTGCCCACCCCCTAACCTGGGGTAGGATAATACTTTCCCAAAAGGTGTGTGGAAAAATGTGATGTTTGGAGGTCTGGGGAACAGGTTGGAGGCAACGCAGGCGCTTCTGGTTAACGTGAGGGACGGGCTTATGTATCTCACGTGTGCAATGCAGAGCAAAAACCAAACACATGCGACTACAGTGAGCTAAACTCAACCCTGTGGGTCCAAGGAAAGTGCCAGCTCTGTAATTCGGACAGTCAGTCCCTTCTTTACAACCCACCACGGGAGCACAGAGAAGGGATGAGCGAAGAGGCTGAGAGAGCCTGCACGCAGGATGGGACAGGGGTGGGAAACAGCGGGGCAGAATCCTCCTGCTACCCAGTGAAGAGCCATCCCAGGAGGGAACACACTTGCAATCTTTTAAGCAGATGTTTGACAGTGGGGGAAAGAAGGAAAGGAAGCTGTAACAAAAATGTAAATTAAATGCTATTTTAAAAGTGCTTGACAGCATCTATTGAAGTGGAAAGATTTACAGTATTAATCTCCGCTCCTTAATGGGCCATATTTCAATACAGAGGTGTGATTACGATGGCTTCAGCATATGGGTGATACAGCACCGGTAAAGCTCCTTTCAACAGCACATCCATTTGTTCTCACCAGGACAAAACAGAGTCCCATCCTTGAAACCACACCGGGACCCCCTTGAGTTACTGTGCCATAAAGCCCTTTCCCATCATGCTCACACATCAGTTGGCGCTGACACCTGAACTAACCCCTTTAATAATAGGTGCAACATCATCATTTTTCAAGGGATGCTTTAAGCTACTCGAATCATTCTTTTGTTCCCCTCCCTCCACCCTAAGGAAACCTTCCTTTGAAGGCATTTAAAAGGGCAACAACGCTCTGACACGGTGCTGATCAGCACGGTAAGGGAAAAGACAATTTAAAGCTGAAGGAGGACGTCTCCTATGTCCTAGATCTGCCAGCATGCAGATGCAGAAGTGAAAATCTACATCGCTGTAGATCCTGAGGAAATTGCATTTCCTGCAGTTACACCCCAAAGGGTGATGCCAAAGATTTACTGACTGCACTGCCTACGCCTGGCGAGAAAACTCCCCCCCCCTTTCTCCCACACCTTTCTTGGTGTGCAAGGCACCATGCACGGAACAAGAGCCTGGGAAACAGAAGAATCTCACCCTGGAGGCAACCACCTCAATCACATAAATCTTTGGGGTTAGGCTTTATACTAATGTCCCATGTATAAAGGGAGCAATAAACCAGTAAATGACACTTTAATAAAAGGCCAGGCAGTTGCTGGAGTGCCCAGCTGGTTAACAGGTTATAAATGACCGCTGCCCTACACCGATTCCTTTATACCCCACATAAACCATAAGCTGAGGAAACCTCAGTATAAAGCGCTATCAAGATGAGAGAACAGCAACATACGCCGATGGGCTCAACCATAGTGATGATAGTATCTAATTCATATTACAAAAGGAAGCATTTGCTGAACTGCAGCAGTGTTTACATATTGCTCATTTCTGAGCCAAACTGCCTAAACCATAATTTTTTGCATAACTGTTATATATGCACCATTGTCTAGTAATATAAATCTTACAGTGTTTTGCAGCAGTAAACCAATTCCCTCCGAAGCCTAGCAAACATTCTTTAAATTCAGCCTATCCATTTAATACTTGCCTTTCAGAACTGAACATAAGCTAAGACATTCTGCACAGATTCATCGTGTAATTCACGTAAGGCTTTGTTGACGTTGGAGCCAGCAAATTAGTGAAGCAAGGGGAGGTGTCCATTTGCACTTTTCAAAATCCCAGTACTGCCGTAGGAACTTGTTAGCTAATCCAATTTAAAGCTGGGCTCTTGTTCAGTGGTGGAAAGCAAATGCTCTCATTTCAATGTAATACCCAACATGTCTCTAGTATGAGCTGCACTCACACCAAAGCATCCCAAAGTAATTCAGGGATTTATAGGAACTCTTTTCCTCCCCAGAGCAATGAAGTCATCTCTCAGCTGGAACACTGCTGCCATTTAAAACAGGCCACCAAGATGACACAACTGGTTTAGCGTACCATTGGAAAGACAATACCGCATCCAGCCAGCACTGCAGGGCAGGAGAGCTTTAGGTACACAAAGCGGAGCCATCCATAATGGGATCTGCCATGGAGAGGACGGTATTTACAGGCATCACCTTGAGAGAAGCGTAGGGTTGGCATGGCTGTTAGTTTGCAGGCACCTGATCTGTGCTTGAATTATCGCAACGTGGCAGATGGATTTCCACATCTGCACAGACGGTGTGACCACTTGCCAGCACTCGATTGCGTAAGAGACCTTCAATCTCAAACCTGCGAAAACTGGGCCCTTTGTGGAAGATTTCAGGTAAAAGTGTGTTTTTTTGCATCTTATCCTCAGAACTAGTCCTCCCCACAACAAGCCACAACTGATCCATGCCCCTCTGCACCCTGTAGGCAGGTATAAAGCACGTGTTGCTCAGTAAGCAATACAGACCGTAGAAATAAATGGCAAAAATCCCTCCGTTGGCCCCATCACTGTGGAATTTCATCAGGACCTGATTGGAAGAGCTTTGGGCTGATTTCTTAGCAGAGTTGCCAGTGAACACACCAAGCTGTGGGGCTGTTTGCTGTGGACCATCCCTAAAATCATATGTCAGAAACACAAGAAAAGAGCATTATTACATGTCTTTAATCCTAGACAACAACCAACCTCTATACTGCATGCACAGCAACTCCTCCATGCTCTTCCTTGCTTGTCCTCCTTTTTCTACATCTATATTACATTCTCAGCAGCTTCCTGGGCAGCTGACCTGGACCCCCAGTCCCCCTCCCCACTTCATTACAACCAGGATAATCTCTTCCAGCAGTGCAGTGCTCACCCAGTAGACAATTACAAACACAAACTTAATTTTTAACCTTAGAACTTGAAGAATCAGGGCCAGTTTTCCAATGGAGATTCACTCCCCGTTTGCACAGCAGAGGCTGAGATATTTTGGAAGTCAGGTACTGATTGAGTGCTACAAGCTCAAGAACTTGGCCACAAGCTCTTTAGCCAGCACAGCTATGTGTGCTCCCTTGGCTGACGTAATATGCCATTTCTCTTCCCTTCTCCAAACAGGAAAGGAAGATCCCAGCCTGCGAGGCTCCTGGGGTGAAGAAATCAGTGCCACCTCACTAACTGCAGCAGAGTTGTGCCCATTTTACATCAAAGGTCACAGTTCCAGGTTACTGCTATTTAAAAGGCAGCTGGGGGTCACAGCCGGTGCCTAATGCCATCCCAGCATTGCCTCTGCAGTCTGGGAGCTCAGCTTGGACTGTAGGGCTGCGTATCTCTGATTGGAAAGAAAAACCAAAAAAGGACATTGGTAAATGTAAATGATTTACCAGTGGCTTTTTCTTCATTCAGCCTATATCCATAGACAGGTAGCCATAGATAAAGTCCAAAATGAATAAAAATGAGCTCCAGAAAATGTCTATCAGAGAAATCAGAAGCGAAAGGCAATTCCTATTATGCAAGTCCGAACAAGATTCATTTCAACTAAATTCAACTTGAGATAAAAACCCTGTTTACCATTCATAAAGTCTCCTCTGTAAAGCCCCTTAGGCTCCTTAAGAGATGTTCCTTATTCCATTCAGCAGAGCATTTCGGAGATGAAGGGACAGGCTGACGAAAGCATCCAGCAGGACGAGCAGGGCTCTGTGGCCGAATGCCCTCCCGCCGCAGCTGGGGAGCTGCTCGGCATCCTCTGGCAGCACAGCCCCTGCTCGTGGCAACTGTGGCAAACCAGTGGGACAGTGACTGCTAATCCCAGGCACTGCAGGGGTCTGATGGGCTTCATTTTTGATTGCTCATGGTCACAGAAATTAATGGCAAAAAAGACCTGTAAGGTCTTATAGGTGCTGCTATATGGCTTAGGGTAGGACTACTCCTTGTGAGCTGCACACCACCAAGGCAAAAGCACCACGGAAGCTGAGGGTTCCTGTACAGACTCCCCTCTAGACTCAAAGGATGACACTTCCACCACTTGGCAGGAGCAGCCTAGTCATCCAGCGAGCATTCCCTTCACTGACCTTGCAGTCCCTGCCTACATTTTTCAGGAATGTAACATTAACTGTGTTTGGAGACAGTCACCTCGTCCATTTTGCTAGCCCCTTGCAGCACATGGTCATTAATGTAAGGCCCTACTATCAAGCACCCCGAGTTAAAAAAATTCCAAACCCTCATCCCAGTGTCCCCAGAGGATACTTCCTCACACTCTCAGACACAGCATGGCACCATGGCAATGGGTGCTTTATTTATTAGCCAGAGCATCTTTCCAAAATGGAGCCTTAGTAGCAGCTCCAGTCAGGCCTTACGCCTTTGCTGTACCCACCACACAGTGATGAAATCGTTGTAGGGCTCTGTTTGCAGCACAGTGAAGTTGAGATGGATTCCATATCCCACCGGCACTGTGAGAAGCCAAGTGCAGTCCTGGGAATTGGGGTACTGGTTGGGGAAGCCGGGAGAGTAAACTGTACCATTTTGGGTGGTGACGTTCCCCCCACAAGGCACTGCAGGTAATCAGACAGAAACACAAACCTAATGCAGAAATATCCCCCAAAACAATAACTCTTAAAGATCCTCTATTCCCATTTTTCTTCCTTTTTTTTTTTTTTTTTGGATAAAAGGATAGCAATTCTGGAGGATCCAGCCCCAAAACCTTGGCCTACTCTGCCTCAAATAATTCCTATCTGTCACAACTACATCTAACGTTTTCAACTTAATTCCATTACAATAAATTTAAGTGCTTCAGAGCTGAAAGGAGACTGTTGTCAGGGTGTTCTGTACAGATGTGATAGCCAGGTGAGCAAATAAACTATCTTATGCCCTAGTAAGAGTCTTTGGGCTCCACCAGCTGTCTGCAGCCATGCATGGAAAATACAGCCCCTGACAAGATCACACCAGTGGGCAAATCCATCCACTTGTTCATACAGCACGGCCTGGACCAGAACCACCGAGCAGCTGGCTTTTCACAGAGTACATCTGAGCAGGGGGGAAATGATGATTTGTATGACAGCACCATCCAATTCATTAATCAAGACGACAGTTCTATTGCACTAGGTATCTTCCAGGTCCAAACCAACCTGCAGACTAAAGAGGCAATTAGAAACAAGTCTGAGCAGCAAAAAAGTGGGAGAGGAAGATGACATCCTGCTGAAGGCAATGCAGGAGAGCCACAGCAGGTCCCCAGGTCTGAAAGTCCCGTGTACAAGCATCAGCATCTGGACCTCCCTGGCACGGAAGTTCAATCAAAATGATGGTAACATCTGCAGTGTGTTACTGGCAACCCGCAACAACCGAAGGCACAGGGGTAAGTGCAGACGGTGTCATCTGCCTGAGCCAGTTCTGTTCTAGAAGCCACGTAGCTGTATTAACCCAATCCTTGGCTTAGGCTAACACATTCTCCCTCCCAACACAACTTACTAATTCAGGCTCAGTGCTGAACACACTCTTTTTCATACAGGAGTAGCTTCACAGACTCCTACCACCCTGGCCCTGACTTGACGTTCCAGATGTGAGGTTAGAGCCAGGCTCCACAGATTCCTTGCGTGATTCTGCTCTGCTTACTCACGTGGTCTGTCAAGCTGAGAAAAGCCCTTTTATTTATGTAACTCTATAGGCTCATTTTCTGAAACAAACACCCAAGGAACCTTGGTGGCCAAGTTCCTTTCTGCCCTGCAAAGCAGCAGGCAGCTTGCTGATGGCTGGAAAAACTCCCTGGAGTGGTGCTGGAAACCTCGGTTTCTGTGCATTTATTTTAGAATCACAGCTTCTCTTTTAATTAAAAGGGCTTTCAGCTGTGACCTGTGTGGGAAAGGTGAGGTGGCTAGTCTAAGGCAGCGAGTCCTCACTGCTTGCTACTACGCAAAAATGGACCATTTAAGGAAACAGCTAGAAAAGGAAGTTCTGCATTGACTTTAACAGCACTAACAGCCCACCAGATGTGCACACAGAGAAAAAAGGCAAATAGTCCAAAATGTACCTAACCCCTCATCCCTTTGTGCTATCAGAAGTGCTGCAGAGCAAGAAAGCTACTTAAAAAACACACTAAAGAAGGAAGAATTGGATGGTTGTAGCTGGCAGAGCTGATGCCTGAGGTACGTAAGGGCATAATCCTGCTACCACCAGCCCTTCACCCTACCAGCAGCACTCAGCTGAGCATGGAATGGTTTCTCGGCTAACACACATCTGTGTTGCATTGCTGGGGTCAATAAAGAGCAACTGAGGATTCAGTTCTTTATGGTTTGTGTTCTCTGGGATTCAAGGACTTAGGACTTAGAAGAGGAAAATATCACCTCTCCCTCTCTTTCCCCAGCGTACAGCTCTTGCAGACCAAGTGCTGTGAAGAGGCTGGGATAAAGGTCAGTGCTCCTGGGAAATACGGTGGGAAATCTTCAATAAGCAGTCTTGAACTTCTTAAGGGTTCATATGAAAGCCTTCTAAAGTAAACTACACACAACTCAGTCCACTGGCCCTAAGGATGAAAGGCAGAAACAGCCCTATTGGGTGTTGAAAGGAGAATTTGGACATTTGAGCTTTGATGCCTAGAACATAGATCCACTCCTCCAGCCTGCAGGGTGCTCCTAGCATACATGGTCTTCAAAAAAAGACCACATTCAAAGTTACTGAAGAACTCTCATCTGGATCATTTTGGAGATGCCATCATTGCCACACTAAGGAGACTAGACTGGGACACAATCTTCCCACACTAAGAACGTCCAGAGCTGCAAGGGTCTTTTACCAGGGGCTATTTTTATTTACCAATGCTAAATCGATGGAAGCTGAACATTGCTGAAGAAATAAAGCAGACAAGAATGATTATTTCAATCACCCTGACCTGCTTCATTCTGAAAGCACAGCTCCCACTGGCATCAGCAGTGAGACTGACAGCTAGAGACAGGCCTCACCCATAGCATGAGACTCAAACACATTATTCTCAAAAGACGCACCTTGGTTTTGAACTGTTCAAAATGTTTGCTTTGACTAGGCTGAAATATGAACATCAACTCACAAAGAACATGCTTCAACACCTCAGGGGTTGAGGCTTTATTCAAAGTGCACGTTCCCAGCCCGCCTCAAGCAACACTTTTGTTTCCAGAGAAACTTTCAGCCCAATTACAAAAGAACAATTCAAAAGGAGGCCAAGAACAGAGAGCTGAAGCCTTTTCTCTCCCCAGAAGTGCCCGTCTGGGTGCTCTCAGTGTGACCCCAAAGCCATACCTTCACACCTGGGCAATGGGTGGTCCCAGTTCCTGTTGGTGCCATGCTGGCAGGTCAGGACAGGGTGGCCGATCAGCTGGTAGCCAGGCAGACACTCAAAAGAGATGGACTGGCCAACGTTGTAACCGGCTCCTCTTACAACACCATTAGCAAAGGGTTCAGGGTCGGGGCATTCCTGCAGCTCGTAGGCTGGGGACGAAAAAAAGAGTAAGGAGGAATGTTTCATACTTCATATTTTCTCACAAAAGCAGAACAGTACACTCTCCGTGCCACTTGGCTACTTCCTCCTCATCCAATGACTTAATTGAAGGAGATAAACTTTAATGAACCCTGCACACATCTGCATGGAGGCGGAGGGAAAATCTTGCTGCTGCTGCTTTGTGGCAGCCTCAGCCATGAGCACCGGGGTCTGCCCTGGTCTGCCGGAGTCTCAGAGCCGGTATTCACAACATGACCCCACCCTTCACTTCTAATTGGGAAATCTGCCTTGTTTTTCAACAAAACATGGACAACCCTGATGACGAATGCAAGTCAATTGGTTAGCATGTTCCACCTGGCATTATAAATTATTGGTCAGCCTTGCTAGAACTAATTTGCGTAGCAATTTCCATGAGACTATCCGGAGTGCCTCAGAGAGCACGTTCCTTCCTAAATTGTGCAGTAGTACATGAACAGGACAGCCAAGACAAAACTAATGTTTTCAATTAAGTATGAGTAGCGGCTTTTATTGCTATTTCTGGGAGTCAGCCCCTTGTCAGTCCTTGGCTGTTATCACATGGCTGGAGACACATGCTCCATCTTTCCCACTCCTCAGATCCCTCTCCCAGGCAGCAGCTGGACCGCTTGGCTTCCAGCTGCTGTGCAGCAAAGCCCATCCTAATTGTATTCAGACTGAAGTACACAATCTACCCTGGGCATCCTTTGCCCCCTTCATATTCCCATATGCCGAGGACAGGTGGACAGTAGAAGACCAAAAGGTTTTGTAAAAACACTCATCAAGGTGGAGCTGTGGATCAGGCAGGGCTAAAGGTTCACATTCTCTTTCAACAGGGCAAGAATTCACATGGGCAGCCCCAATCCAGCACCTTCAAAGAGCAGCACACCCACTAAGAGAAGAACCTTTCCAGGGCCTCGCTCTGCTGGCTCCAGAGACCAAGGCAGCTGCTGCTCAGAGGACATCACTTTCACAACTGGGGAGCCGCCGGAGGACTCAAGCTGGACAAGGGTAGGCACCTCCATCATCTCCAAAAACTGCACTGAGGGCGTCTTTTGATTTTATATAACTGATTTCTCTTCTTCCACTCCAGGTAGCCATGCCAGCCCTGTTGTTACATTATTTGGCTGTTTACTCAGTTCCCTCCACCAGCCTGCCCTGCAGAAGGCTCGACGGCAGCTAAGGATGCGTTTGGACTTCAGCTGAGACTGAAAAGCAGCTGCAGAATTCCAGAGCAAACTCACGGCTGCTGAGGACTCTTCTCGTTGCACATGACAGTCCACAGAGCCAAGATCTAAGTGAATCTGGCTGGAATTAATGCAAAGGTATTTCACTGTCACAAAGCACTCTAGGAACATTCATTATTTGCCAGAGGCGTAAGCCCGGGTGAACAGATCCCAGTTATTAGGATTAAGCATAGCCGTCATGTAACACCTTTCCACTCATTTGGATTAAGTCCTCATGGAGTTATTTCAACAGAATAGTAACAACCATGCTGTCTCGTGTCTCTCCCCTGCCCTCACCATTAGCACCCAGGGACAGGATTGTCCCACTGCTGCTCGTTCGGCGGCCTCCTCACCTTGGTATTCTAGCTTGAAGCCTGGCTTGTTCTGTGAGTGGTCGCTGTGGAAGTACACAGTGGTTTCATGGGATGTTGACAGGAGGGAGCCTGGGATTTCGGTGCCGCTGAACCGCCCAATGACATTACTGGTGTCGTACGGCCCGTTGCGGATTTCGACAAAGTCGTGGTTCGGCTCAGTGGAGAAGTTTAGGAACTGGATGTGAGCACCTGGAGAGGAGGAATGAACAGTCTGCCTCTAAAGCTATATCCAGGCCTTAGCACATCAGTACCGCTCACCCAGTGACGCCCAGTATAGCCTGGTCCATCAACAGCAGTATATTTACCGAGCTGGAGACAGAGGGGGCCTGTAGGTATCCACTTTCAGACAAGCTCAGGCTATGAATGCCTGTCATTTCATGCTGCTGGAGTTCCTGCGCACTGCTGCCCCTCTGCCTGACAGCAGAGCCATCAGGAAAGCAACCACAGAGCTACCCAGATCCCCCCCGCCAGATCGAGCGCAGCCAGCTCAGAGGGCAGGACAGACTGAGCCGGGCGGTTGGTTTCCCCAGCAGCACACGGCAGCTACACCAGGAGGAGGAGAGTTAACTTGGGAAACCCAGAGCATCAGCAATACTTCCACTTCCTGGCAATTAGGCACCGTGATGGGGCTGGCCTGGAGAAGAGCTGAGCTGGAGGTGTGCAAATCCCTCTCCTACTAAGAGCTGGGGAGATCCTAATTTTGAATGTGCCGATGCCTGTGTGAACTCCAGCTGAGGTAGGACATGATCCAACCCAAGCTTCGGTCACCTGTTACATTTACAAAGGGTGATGGAACTGGTGATGCTATTACAAACATGAGTGGTTAAGATGGGGAAGTATGCAAGCACACTAAGGGAGGATGTTACGGCTGATTCTGAGGCGTACCCCCAAATCTGTATCAACCTGTTACACTCCATGGTGACCTGTAATCACCTTCTGAAAAAATATTTATCATTTCATAGCACCATATAAATACATCTTTAATGGAAAGTGCGATCAGGGGGGCAAACAACTGGGTTTCTGTAACTCATCTTGGCAAGCAATGCGTCCAGCACTGACTGAACAGGGATGGTATCTTCATATCATCTCTTTTGCTGCACCATCAAACCAAAAGCAGCTGTCTCACCAAACCCCACTGGCAGCAATATCCTCCATGTGCAGTCCAGGTTGCTTGGATAATTTCCTGGGAACCCTGGGCTCAGGAGCACTCCTTCCATCTCTTCTGCTGCTCCTCCACACTGGGCTGTAAAATGAACAGTGTTAATGGTCAGGATCTCTTATGGGTCTCTCTGGATGATGGCAGTGCCCAACCAGCTGTGTGGGAAATAAAGAAATTAAAAACTAAGAAGGGAAAAAGGAAAGCCTGCTATGGAACTAGCACAAAGTTTGCCAGGCACTGCATGGCCACTTTACTAATGCATGTGCCTTTCTCCTGTCCTCGGGAGATAAAAGCCTGGGCCCAGAGATCCAGTTTTGGCAATGACAGTGGGAGAGACAGATCTGACTTGCAAGAGGAGAAACGCTCTGTTCTGTTCACAGACATTGTAACAGTGTGCATCACGTGCACAGAACTTACTTGAATTTTTAACCACCTAAAAAAATCACTGCGAAGAAACAGACTGATCCTATTTTGACTCCAGTTACTACCACCTCTTTTTCCAGTTAACGGATCTACCTTGACTGCTATACTTGTCAACCTCTGGGCAATTACTGATAAATACAGAACAGAGTGTTTGCACACTGACTGAAGTAAATTCCCTATCAAGAAGCGATCCACAGATGACAGTACAAAATATGTTTACAAAAAACATCACATGAAATTTAAACACAGATAGCATCTTCTCATGCTTATCTGGGTGACCTCTACCTTGCTACGGTAATACCATTCAGCCAAATACACCCAGGTGTACTCTTAACATGTTCTGACAGTGAAGGTACAGATTCCCTTTGTCCAATATCTCATTACGTTTGTACTTGATAATAACAAGGTTTCTCCCAGAAGATTTCTCTTTCTTTTCCCTCTTAATGGCTCTTTAATAGAACTACTTCTAAATTATTTAGAAGTCAAGCATCTGGATGAAGCAGCCCAAAAGAAAATCGGCACACTTTGCCAGGGAAGCAAGCTGTTCTCTGAGCAGGGGAATAACCAAAGCCTGGGTTCTGTGCGGTCAGCAGCCAGCAGTGCTCTGGACAGGGTTTAGGGACATCAGTGCATGATTAGCACAGGACAACGAGCCTCAGGACTGTCAGCATGGAGTCACTCATGGTGATCAGCACTTGGCTGCAGAGACATGTTTATGCCTCTTTTGAGCGGGATGACCTTTTTCAGTTAAGTGTGATGTGAGCTGAGGAATGTGAACAGACAGGTGGATGGGTGTTTGTAGCACTGTACTCAGTTGTCCAAAACCAGACAATCTGAATGAAATTGCACTGGTGTTTACACTGTGACAGTGCCTAGCAGGCACAGCCCAAGCAGGCAGAATCCTACTGAAATGGGTGATTGATGCAGATTAAAAGAAAACTTGAAACTTGGAGTTGCTCAGCCAGTCATCAGCTAGATGATAATGTTGGGATCCTCCTCCAAGCTGGGATCTCCCAACTGTAACGCTGAGTGAAGGGCTTCACATTTCTTTCAGAGCAACTCCCATGGGTATGAGCCCTTTAGCTCAGTCATTCTGCTGTAAATGTCTCTGTATTTATTCCTGGCCTGCAGATCATCAGATAAAAGAACTGTTAGCTCTTATAATTACTTTAAAGCAAAATGATGTAAGCTAGAACAGCAGGAGCCTGAAATAACTGTTAACTAAAGCTATTAAATGCATAAATGTCTCTCTCAAAGCTGTAAAATGTGCAATATGAATATTAAACATCTAGATTTGCTAAATGCAAAGTACTGAACATAATCCAAGAACTCCAGCAACTTCCCTTCACCTCTGCACCTCTTCTCCTAGAGCTCACTCCTTTCATGGGGGAAATGGACTGCCCAATCCTTTTCTCCGAAGGCCTGAAACACTGGCCAGGCTCAGCCCTGCTCCGGCAAGGCTGCCTTGGCAAGGGACCTGGCTCTTACTGGTCACATAGGACCTGCTAGACACCAACAGGAAGACAGCAAAGCACAAAGGAGGTGCAGTTCAGAGTTCAGAGATACTGGGATGTAAACAGGCTCCAGTAAAAGATGCAGTTTTAGTGATATCAAGATGCATTTCATAAAAAACAAGTCACAGTCTTAAGATGGAAAAAAACCTTCAACCCATAAAACCAACCTGCTTTCAGTATAAAGAAGTTTTAGGCTTTCCCTTTGAATGAAATTTTGTTCAAGAAACCTTTTTGTATTTTACATTTTATACTACGGCCACCTTTTAAACATTCAAAATAAAGCATTCTGGGCAGCCCATACGGACTTTTTCGTTGAAATTTCCCCTGCAACAAATGAAGATTTTTCCACATTCTATCTTACTTCCAGAAGAAACCTGCATTTCTCTAACCAGACCTTTACCTTTTTTTCAGAAAAGCTTTATAAATATCTGCTAGGTAGGAAAGAACAGGAGTCCTACCGATGCAAAGTGGCGGTGGGTAATTCCAGCGGCGGACAGTGCCTGGCATGCAGGAAATGTGAGAGTGGCCCTGGAGGAGAGGAGAACAAGACACAGAGTTTGGAGGGTCTCCCTGTATCCCAGGTGTTTGTTCTCATCCTTTTTGTTGGAAAATGTTCAGTACCTGAAGTGCGTAGCCTGGCTCACACTGGAAGGAGACGACGTCATTCACTAAATAGCGCTCGCCAATCTTCAGGCCGTTCCCAGGAATGGGGGGTTCTGGGCAGCTGGACAGACCAACAGCTGCGAAGGCAAGAGTGAGATGAGCACTCCAGGGAGCGGGAATAGGGTCTGTGCTGAAGGCAAAAGGAATGGAAATGCACACCTTTATTTTTGCCCAGCCCCCTGTTTAGCAACAACCTCCACCACAGACACTGCTGGGAAAGTCCCGTGGCCTTTGGATTCTCCACAAAGACACTCCTGATCACGCAGTATTCCCCTGTGTTACAGCGTATATCCAGGATCCAGAGGTATTCCCATCTAGTGCCTTCACTTTACCTGGAACACACTTTTTTTAATGTACAAAGGTATCCCAAATCACTTTGTGATCTGCGGCCAAAAATGTTTTTTGACTGAACCCTACTGACTTGATGGAAGAGCTGCAGCTGCCCCAGCATGTCTGCTGCAAAGCAAAAACTGGCTCATTCTGAACAGTTCACCCACCAAACCACCTGCTCTGACTGCCCCCCCAGCTGAGGTCCGTGTTCCTGTGACGTGTGTGCTCCTTTATCAGCTAGGCAGCACCCAGCAGAAGGACGGAAAGCATGCACGAAGGCACTATCTGCTGTCCCTTGCTGGCGATACCAAGGGCGTGCAGTGCAGGCTGGATGCGATTTTTCCCTTTCTGAGCAGGAGCAGCATGGTTTCATTCTCCAACCCTATTCTTCCCGCTTTCAATTAAAGATTGAATCGACGCTGAGATTTAAGCAGCAGTAAGCCCGGCTGGTCCTTGACGGTGCCTGTAGAACAGCCTATGAAAATTTCACTCAATCCCACTTCCATCTGAGCTACATTTACAGCTGAGAATATCCCGCTGCAAACCCAATTAACAATCCCCGAAGTCACGTGTTGGGTGATGTGCTCTCCTTTACACCCATGCCACCCCCTCTTCCTTCTGCAACACCAAATGAGATAAACTGAAGGCCGGCGCCTGCAGCCCCCTCGCATCCGCCACAGCTCGGCTGCCTGCCAGCACCTCCCTCATTCTCAGTGCTGGCAGCTGCCACCGAAAGATAACCTTCTGCATCACCGCAAGGGCCGACGCTCGGCTTAAACCCCCCCAGTCTGCAGGCTGAGCCGAAAGCAGATGAAAAAAAGAAATGAGAGAGGAGATGCTGACTCTCCTCCTGAAACCCGAGTCCCACTGCCCAGCAAGAAAGTCTCTCCCCACACATGGCTGTATCGCTTGACCTTCAGATAGACAAGAGAGAAAATAGCTTTAAATAACTTTCCATTCAAATCAGCGGGCACAGTCTCACTCAGTCCTAAATTGTTTGTGCTCTGCTTTGGCTTTTGAGCATGCAGAGATAAGAGCTTTGCTTCAGGAATCCAGCAAGGGAGAAAGGGGAGGAAACTCAGGTGTTTTAGCTCATCTCTCAAAACTTCATTGCAGCACCTCTAACTGAACAAAGGCAAAACCTGGGGCTCAGAGCCATGAAATTCCAATTGTACAAGCAGAGCAAAAAATATATTATTTCCAGCTGCCCTGAAAATCAACACCTATTAATTTTCTCAGCAAAGAAACCAAACAAGCCTGATAATTCCAGCCTCATGAAAAACCTGAACATGATTGTTGCAATGGGCTAATACAATCCTCAAAGAACTTATTGATTGAAACAGAAATGGAGAAGAAACAGAGTCGCAGCACGAGAATTTCTAAAACAACATGCATTTCCACAGCTCCCAGAGAGCAGTTCGGGGCACACTTTCTCTCCCCAGTGTTGTTGGTCGCTGTAATCGTGCTGGAGCCATTAACATGCAAGGTTTTAATCTGCAAACCCAGTAAAACCTGGAATGCTTAGCACTAGTTGGCCCGCTAAAAGCACACAGTCTCTGCAGTCAAACAGTTGTGCCATTTCTGTGGATGTTTTAGAAAATGAAACGCACTTTGAAATGTATTTGCTGCTTTGGAAAAAAGAAACAGAACAACTCTGAAAATTCCATGATTCTGTGATTGGTTGGCTTCGGAGATAAACACAAGATTTGCCATCAGAACCAATTCTCAGACACGGTGTCTGGCAAGAAACAATTAGGTCTGCATTGTCCCAAGGAAGATAGCGTGAACAGAGACAGCAGTCCCAGCACATCTCTCATCAGCTCACCATTGCTGACACCAAGGCAGGACTAGAGCCAGAGCACCACCACGCATTAACCGGTCCCCTGAGAGCTGCACAAAGACCAGACTGGCTCCTGGCCCTGTTGCATCCATATCTTTAGTACACTGCAAGTGCACAAGCCTGCTTGCTTTCCTCACTGCTAGCAAAATAGTCCATTTAGATGCGCAGAATAGAGCTGAGAGCTGCCTTTCTGCACCTGCTTGCCTGTACGCTGCCTGTGCTGCTGCAGGACTACATGTGCATAATTCAAGCCCTTGGCACAGCACCACCGGTGAAGTAACGGCCACCACCCCTGTGACCCACCGCAGCCTGGCTGTAGTGCACCTCTCCCGAATGGACATCTGCTCCAATAGCAGGAATCGAAACATAGACATGGGGGAGAATGAATTTTTGGCATCCTTATGCAAACCTGACAGCTCTTTCCCAAGAGACGCTCTTCCCTGCCATGTCTTCCAGTTTTAGGCAGGTTTGTTCTCTTACCACTGAGGATTTCTTTTTTAAACTATAGTCTCTGTATATCATCGTATATAAAGATGTTCCCTGGTCTGTATACCCAAAAACTGAATGCGACCTTGCACAAGACCTGCTGGAAGCCAAATGCTGCCATTCTGCTAGGGTGCTGGCATAATCCATACCAGATAAACCCACATACAATGGAGGGAAGAAAGGAGCGGGCACCCACACTTCAGGCAGTGCTTCCTTTGGAACATGATCTCAAAGCTTCCCATTTAGCTCGTGCCAGTGGGCCTCCCTGAGCTGGAGACTGCAAAAGGAGGGTGGCCATGCATTCCTATCAATCACGAGGGAAATTATGCTGTCCAGTGCCTGGACATGGCACCTCTGAACACAAAGCAGAGAGAGACACCATGCCAGCAGGTAAGCTGAAGAGGATCTAGCCATGTGCCCTGGCACCAAAAGCAGCTGACTGTCCTGGGCTGTATGGACAGCAGACAGAAGGTAGGCGATTACCCCCCTCTACTCAACACCCATTAGACAGCACCTCAAATATTGTACACAGTTTTGTGCCCTATGGCATAGGAAAATCATTGATGAAGTGGACCGAGTTCGGCAGAGGAGCATCAGGACGGCTGGGGGCTGCAGCACTTATCCTGTGATGGAAGGCTGCCCTGAGTGTTTGTGCAGTTTCCATCCTTGGAGTTTTTCAAGCACAGACTGCATAAATATGTGTGAGGTGAGTAATCTAGTTTTACCTCGAATCTGACCCTGCTTTCAGCAGGAGGTTCGATGAGATGACCTCTGAGGTCCCTTCTGACCAGAATTATCCTGTGAAGATCTGCCTAGCCCTGCATGCTGTTTCCAGCAATGACCAATACTGAACGCCTGGGAAAGACTGCAAAGAGCAGGCAGTCCCTCCCAACCCCTGGCAAGCATCATTTAGGTACTTCCCGAGCCAAAATTACGGCACTGTGTGGAACAGGCCAACTCTCCATGCATTTTTAATACTTTGGCCTCCACAACTCCTCCTGCGCGACAACACTGAAACCAAAGAGGTGCTACAAAGTGCATCAGCAGCAAGATGAGGGTCACCCGGTGACCCCCCCATCTCCTCTGCTGCATCTGTTCTCCATTTAATGCTCACTCCCTCTCTGCAACTCGAGAGCAGGGAACCATGTACACATGGCCCTTAAAGCTCACTGCCCCTTCCCCACCCAGCAGCTTCCACTTCTACAAGGCAATGGCTCCGTCACTATTTCCCCATCGCTCAAAACAATGGCAAGATCAAGGCTGAACTGGTCTTACTTTTGTATTCCAGGTGAAAGCCAGCAGCAGAGACGCTGATATCTGAATAGAAATGCAGATAGAGCTGGTTTGAAGTGCTGTTCAGCAGTGCAGGCACTGTAGTTCCTGGGAAAACAAGAGGTGCACAAAGATACTGAAGAGGATTCTTTTTTCCTCCTCCGTGCCCTCAGAGACCAGCTGCAGAAGAGGCTGAGAACAGAAAGTCCTTTAACTTAACAAGCTCTGTTGGTTTTGATCAGGTTCTAGTGAGGCCAATTGAGAAATACCCAAGGCCTCTCCGCAATGGCATTTTCAGTCTAGTGATGATTTTCATCATGTGAAGTTTTACCACTAACAGACCAGACAGACTAAAAGCATCAAGACGGGAACTGGTGAGGAGAAACTGCGTGGGTGGAGTGCAGGTACCCCACAGGGTCTGCATTCCTTCTCCTGCCTTGTTCCCTGGAAGCTGCTGCAGCAGCAGATCAAATGCAGTGCTGGGAGCAGGGTCTGCTGGTCTTTAGGCACGATCCTTCTTACCAACCTCAAAGCACTTTGAACACATTTGCTCATTAAATTACCAAGAATTGGGGCCATCAGTTTGCAAATGGCTCTGCTATTTGAAAGCTTTAAAACGCTCTTGGGTTGCTTGCTACTCTGGGCTCTGCTAAAAGCCACTGTCCCTGCTGCCGAGGAAAAGAAAGGTTGTTTTGTAGCCCTTCATCCATTTTGGTGCAAATCGGCCAGGTTGGGTTAACCTGGCAAGTGCAGTGGTCTGAGCTACCCCCACAGGACCCAGCAGCGCTGCGGGAGCTCCCACTGCCAGGCCATGGAAGTGCTCATGGGTTTTTGCAAAAAACCCCCAAACCTAACCCGCTGGTTTTTTGTTTGAGGCTCTCTATCAGCAGTTTCTGCAGGAAGACTGTAGTCAAATTCCCAGTTCAACAAAGCATAGGATTCCCTTTAAACACATGCTTAAAACCATTCTGAGTTTTTAAAGCACTTAAACATATGCTTAATTTTATGTCCGTGCTGAAGTCTGGCTGACGTGCACAGGAATTAAGCATGCACCGATGGGCTTCACTGAATGTGACGCCGAACACTTACCAGAGAAACTTCCCAGCATGGTGGCTGTGTTATCTCCTCCATCAAACACTTCCAGGGAATCCCAGTTCTGCTCAGTAACAAAACTGATCACCTGGATCTGAAGAGAAAAAAGAAAAAAGTAACAGTACAACTCCTGCAATCATGCTAATACATCAAAATAACATCAGTGAAAGGGCTGTTAATAAAGTTAGCAACCTGTCCCAGGGCATTAAGTCAGCACTGCTATTTACCCGTGCCAATGCACTGGCAAAAATTGGAGACCTATTGGCTTCGACTACCACTGTTTGGGTTATACAGCTATTTTCCAGCAAACTCCACACTCCAAACCTCCATACCAAGGGTGCTGTCTCCTGCTGCTACAAAGGGAGAACGTCTATAATTTCATAGCTAATTTACAGGCACTGAGAATCTGAGCCTTTTGTTCTGTTCTGAGAAATCCCTGAAGACTTTTGCAACACTTTCACATGAAAGCAACCACTAGCAAGCCAAGAGCTAAAATACAAGCAAAGAAACCTGCATTGAACCACAAGATTTTTTAATCCAATGAAGTTTCTGGAACTGCCTTGTTTCTCGGCTTTCAGTCAAATCGCTCAAGTTGCATTTTCAAATTTCCCCCCTTTCTCTGCCATGGTGCATAAGGTTTGGAGGCTTAAGGAAGTCACTTGACGCCATTAGTGAGAACATCAATGCAATCCTCAAATGAGTAACATCGTGAGATCTGATAAAGCTGCATTTATACTGAAAAGCAGCTCTTATATTTCAGCAAAGATCTATGTGTAATCACACAGGTTTGTTTTCCTTGATTACCATTAAAATGGATTCTGCCCTTATTCCTAAATACTGGGAGTTCAAACTATTCGGTGTCCCATTAACAAAAATAAGTTGTGCTGGAGATCAAGTTTGGTGAACAGCCTGAGGGTCAGACCGCAAACCTGAGAGAAAGCCAGCAGTATTTGGAAAAAACAGCTTCAATTTATAAGCTCTAGATGAAATTTTCAACCACTGGGTACCTCACATTAAACTTCTAGGCCAACAATCTAAAAAAGGACCTTTAAAAACAAATCGGGAGCGTAAATGACTCGTACAACTTGGCCCCGAACAAAAGGCTTTACTTCTTGGCACGGGGCAGAAGCGGCAGTTGTTCGGCACCACTGCCGGGGATTTTGGGGAGAATGCTGAACTCTGGCAGTTGGGGTAGGTAGATGTCCCTTTACTTCCAGCCTCCCCACACCCGCTCACTGCAGAGCCTCAAGTCTTTGAGGCTGCTTTGGATGAAGATTTCCTACTAAGCCTAAAGCTTCTGACCTGCAGCTGTCCTCTGGAATTCAACAGAATCTCTCCCTCAAGAGCAGAGCTCAGCAGGACACGTTACCTGGGCTGAACACCGTGAAGCGACGTCAATGCCCTGGCAAGCTTTGACTGCACACATGTACATGCATGTGCATGCACCGCCCCCCCCCCCCGAATTTGGTGAACCCCCCTCCCTCTCTTTTGTCCTGCAGCGCTCTTATTCTGTATTTACTCATCCACTCCAAATATCTCGCTTGCCTTTGCCCTGCTGAACGTAAAACAAAACACACACACTTAAAAAAATAATAAAAAAATCAAATCTCATTATTTCTGCCATTTTAACATTTTTCCTCCTTGATTTATTCTGAATAATAAAGCAGGCTATAAAGTTCCTGCAAAGTTGGGTTTTTTTTTCCAAAAAATAAGTGGAGTTCCTCTAGCAGAAATTGCGGTGACCCCTGCGGAGCCATTACTGATCACACTGACCAAGTCAATACCTTTCAGCCTGCATAATTACACCCCTATTGTGATTTACATTATTGAAAGAAAACGCCGATTGAGAATGTGCATTTTGTTTGCTCTTACATTTTCTAAATTATTTGTCATCCCCCCCCAACTTAACGGAATAAACATTTTTAAGGTCCTAATTCTAGTCTGACACGTAGATTCACAAGGGATCTGCATCTACTTACTGCCATGTATATAAATTAATTCACTCAGGAAGGTTTGCTAGAGGAATGAATAATTCATGGCAGAAGTGGCAGCTCGTACACTGATTACATAAAAGTCCTGCTAGTGACTCGCCGCTACCAAGAAAGCTTTAATTTCACCTCCTCCTCTGATTTACAGTTGTTTAACCTTTAATTGTTGTACAAAATGAGGGTAAACTGATGCTTAAATTAGTATCTAATAACTGAGAACATCTCGCACACAGAAGCGGGTGACTGGGGAAGTGGGGCAGGTTACACAGTCGCTGTGCAGCAGCAGGGCAGGTCCCGCTCCGTGGCCATCACCCTGCCTCTGGGCTGCCCCCCAGCCCACCGCTCCCTCACAGGGCTCCACCGGGGCTGTGTTACTTCCTGGGGGCCAACACCTTCCGCCAGGCCTTTTCCCCCCTAAGAAGGCTGCCAGTGGAAGTCCCAGTGTCACAAGCTGACGTGATGTAGTTTGATGCCGAGGGAAGATGTCATCCTGCGACTGGCCCGTGGCTGAGGGCAGGGCTGAGGAGCAGCAGGTTCCCTGGCATACCCACGGCACCGTGTCCCCTGCACAGCCCGGCACAGCTGGAAGCGGAGACCCCAGCACCGGTGCAGCTCCACACAGAGTCTCACCGAGCACCTGAGGAAGGACCTTCTTCTGAAGGACCACGGTCCTGCCCTTCACCAAAACCTTCCCACTCTAGACCCAGAAACTGAACTTACGGCTCTGCAGTGTTAAAGCTCAGCCATGGGATATGCTTTTTTGTTCACATGCATTTATGTTAGACCCCAAAATATCTATTTCCCTTGCAAGAGATGACATGCAGCAGGAAAAGGGTAAAAAAACCAAACCAAAACAAAAAACCCAAACCCCAAAAAACTCAACCTTTAAAACACTTTGGCATTACATTTTCCAGTTTTACATGGGAGCTGCATTTACACAAGCAAAGAGGTGAGAAACAAGTACTTATGAATAAAGACATGCTTTTAACAGCACGCTATAGTACTGGCTTTCCTCTAAGCTGAGCAGACACGTGCAAAAACAGCTCCGCAGGCTGAGAAGTGGAAGTGAGGGTTTGCATTCAGAACACGGCAGTGCAGAATACAGACATCTATTTACATCGCTTTAAAAATTAAGCGAATTATCACCTCCCAATCCCAGGAGTTCCGAGCAACTTGCAAACCACCTCAACTGTTCAGACGTTTGACTGAGCTAAATGGATCCTCCTGTCATTGAGGGTATTTGAGAACGGCTAAAATTTCAGGTGAACAGGAAAGTATCGACAGCGAGCTCTGAGGCTTTTGAAAACGCTATTTTAAGTGCTTTCAAAAACAAAGAGGGGAGTGGAATCTGCTGGACCGGACACTGCGAAAGCCTGGCAGAGGGCACAAAATGTTGCTCCAGGCTCGTGCCGTTTCGCTGTGAAGCCCCCAGTGCAGCTCCCACCAGCTCTGCCACCCCAGACCCAGGTTCAGGTTTCCCTTTGAGTCACAGTGGTGGCACTAGGTAAGAATCCCCGTCTGGGAGAGCAGAACCGTGATCCAGCCAGGCAGAGCTGGTGTTTCAATAAATCCGTTGAGAGAAACACAACTGCTGTGTGCTGACAGCTGGGAGTGCTGCAGAGAGGAAGGAACCCACCTATAAGTCTATTAGCCAAATACACGACAGAGAAATAAAAGCACTTAATGAACAAAACCCTCGCAGACAAAGTGGTGCAAAGAAGAAGAAAGAAACCCTCTGATAATGAGGCCTGTGGAATGAATGAACCTGTTAAAGAACCTGTCTCCCGTGCGTCAGCCAATGCCTGTAGCACAGGGTGAGAAGCTTTCTGCGAGGACGAGGCGCATGTGCTGAATGGGAACTTTATCTAAGGTTTGGTCTGCGATGTTGGGCTTAATTCTCAATGTTGTCTAGCCTGCAGGACTATTTCTGCAGAGGAATGATAAGGACAACAAAAAGACCTGAAGAGTGAGCTCATTTACCTGGAGACAATGAACAGCAGAGCTGTAATTGTAGAGTCATACTGCTGCAGCTCTGCTGGCATAACAAATCCACACGGGCACTCCGAGCAAGCAACTCTTCCTCGGTGTACCTTACATTGCTTTCAACATTGCATAATTAAGCAGTATAAAGATATATGCCCAAAATACCACAATTATTTTGTTACACCAGAACAGCCATACGGCTCCAAGTTGGTCTCCCACGGAGAGTGCCTCCAGGAGGCAAAAATCCATTGAAATACTACCCGCTTCTGGCAGGCATAGTGTAAATGAATGCCCGATTCCAGAGAATCACACATTCAGCCGATCTCTTCCTTTTGAGGAGCAGCAACTTCATAACACAGGGCCTCTTTAAGTGCACCAGATACTGTGTGTTGTCCTCTCCAGCTCCTGCTGCAGCTACAGGGCTAACGGTACCTGTATCCCTGCTCCTTCGGGGACTGTTATCTTCCAGACGCAATTGAGGCTATTCAGGTACGGCTCAGGGAAGCCAGGGGACAGGATGGTTCCTTTGCGTTCAGTCAAATTTCCACCACATGGCACTGAAATAAGCAAAGTAATGCTTGAACATGGCAGGACTTGGCTTTATACTAAAACACTCTCATTAAAGCATCTGTCCATGGACAAAAAAGCAAGCAGAACTGGCTCATGATTTAAGGATACGATTTGTATGAATAATCCTCTTTTCAGTAAATCTCTTATATAACTTCTAACAGAAGCAGTGCACAGCCCTTAGGTGTGGGGAACACTGGGCCCATCAGCCCATGAGACTGGTTCTTCAGGAATCGCACTCCTCCAAAGAAGGTGAAAGCATTTTTTGGACTGATCTGATCTATACTAGATGCTGTCCCAGACCCCAGAAGTGTGTATTGGACCAAAGGGTCCCTTCCCTGACATTTGGGGTTGAAAGCACTTGCTCATAGGCAGAGCCTGACTTTTCTACGTAACAGGTATAAAATGGGTTGGTTTTTTTTTTGTTTTGTTGGTGTTTTGTTTTTTTGCTGGTGGTGGCTGGTTTTTTTTTAGCCATCCCTAAAAGATGTAATTTATTTTTCTAGCACAAACTGCTGAACCATTTTGTCCTCTCTTCCCCCAAACCCAAAGATACCTACCCACACAGGTGGGTACCGAAACGTTCCACTGAGCCAGCGTGCCGGGCATGGTGAGGCACTCGATGCTGCGGGAGCCCTGGAGCACGTAGCCAGCGCTGCACTCGAACCGCACCACCGCCCCCACTGCGAAATCGCTGCCCAGCCGTCGGCCGTATCGAGGCTCTGGCACCGAGCTGCACTGGGTGGCACTGGTCCGAGGAACCGCTTGCATTGCAGACAGCAGAAACCAGCAGATTGCAAAGGAAAAAAAAAAACAAAGTGAAAAAAGTGGTTAGAGCAAACATTTTGGAAATATGAAGTGCCAGATTAAAGATCCCTTAAAAACAACACAGGAATCTGATTATACCTAAACCCCAAAGAGTGGCGGAAACCAAACATGACCACTGAGGAAAAAAAAAAAAGAAAGAACATTTCATTCAAACTTCTGTGAATTCAAGTGACGTTTGAAATAAAAGCAGCTAGCACATTACAGAACCATGCACACTTTCCAAGATGAGACTGTTTGCCTTCAGAAAACTTATCATCACATCAGAAAGGTCATTTCTAAGTAGAGAAATGAAGGCATTCAGCAATGACTTTCCAAAAAGTTCATTTGCCATATAATGCTAGAGCCTCAGCAGAAAACCCTTTACTGTTTCTCAGCGCACTCGACCTCATTACTATAAAGGACAGCAATTTTAAACAATCTTCTTCATGATGGGCAAGGTAAGAGAAAGAAAAGGGGAATTTAAGTTGTGATGCTGCATCGCCAACTGTTGAAATTGCCTGCATTCTTGTCCAATACTGCAAACAACAGTCAAAGAAAGAAACGGAGAGTCTGACAGACAAGTGAGGGGAAAAACGAGTCAAAGAAGTGTCTATTGCTGAAGAAAAAATCAGTTTATATTTTGCTCTGAGTTGCTTTAAAATTTATTAGCATTTAATGACTGAGTTGCTGGGAAGGGAAAAATGTGGAGACAATGAGCACATTAGCTATATTGCTTGATTTTCATTTGATTCAGAGAGATGAATGTCAAACCCACTGTCAAAGGCATCATGCAAGATCATCAGCAAGAAGCTGAGTGTGGCAGTGGTCTGGGGAGGGGAACAGAGAGGCAGAAAGGATCCAGTTATGATGATGCTGTACTTTGGGCAAATCCAAGATAGCCAGAACACTGCTGGATCTGTACCCCTGCCCAGGTAACCCCAGCTCAGCCATTTGTGACCGAGGAGTGCGTGCGTGGCCTCTCTTCAAATCATGGAAAGAATCGTGCCTGTGTGCCTGACCCTGCAGCTCCTCTCTCCAGCTCCGGCTGCTTGCAACACGCTGCTTCAGGTTCCCGACTCCGTCCCCTTGTGGAACCTGCCAGACACCTGCAGCACTGGATGGGGAGGCTTTGGGAGAGAGAACTCCTCGTTTGGGTAAAAAACGACAGTAAACGCCATTAGATCCTTGCCAAGCAGATCAAAACCAGGACTGGCTCCTTCTTTCACTCTTGCTTGCCATGCAGCAACTGCTGAAGACCGTGCAGCTCATAACTAGCATGCGGGAGGGAGGAGGTAATCTTTACTGGTTTCATCAAAACCTTTGCTTTGCTGAAGTCTTTAAAGATTACTATCAGAACTACAGTTGTTTTGCAATAATTAGGCAGAAATTCAAGAGACCGGATCTCTGGATACTATAAAACCCAAATCATGCTTCACTTCGCCCCCGGAGAAGGCACAGGCTGCCCTCGCTGTCTGTCCCCACTTTACAGCAATGTGCACGTAAAAGCTTGGCTGAACCCCGGGTAACTATACAAAGCATGTGGGTGAGAAAGCCCTTCTGTTCTCCCACTATTCTGCGCATCACTTTCTATTTACTACTTTAAAATCTCTAAGTGGGACTTGCCCAATGCGATGCAAGCTGTTACTGAAAGGATCAAGGGTCAAAAGTTTGACAGCAGGAGACCTAAGCCTATGACACGCATTTTACAGAGCTGCCAGACAAGCGTTCAGCTGCTTACACTGAGAAATGTGCTAAAACGCCAGTGGGAAAAATTGCTTGGGTATAAATCTCAAGAACTTGCTGTGTACTCAGGGCATGATTCAACGAGATACTTCTGATACTAATCCTGGGATGTGTGAGGGTTGAGGCTGAGTGAAGATGGAAGGTCTGAATACGAAGTACCTACAGGAGCCAGACAGCCCGGCAAGTCCAATGCTACCAAAATAAACTTAATCTCCTGTGATATTTCCTGTTCAGAGTGAAGGTGTGCAATGTCCCATGGATGCCAGAAGCAGTTCAGGACACTTCAAGACATTGCTATATTTTTGACCATTATCCCAGGACCAACCTGAGGACATCTTCAGAACACAACTCTACTCACCTTGGTAGACAAAATGAAAACCTTTGGCTGTAGATTGACCTTTGGAACTAAATTTGAGGAGAATCTGGTTGGTGGTAGCTAATGGTAACGATTCACCTGGATGAGGAGAAAGAGATAAAACAGGAGAGACCGAGATTACAGCATTAGCTACACAAACGGGTTGCACTGAGCAAGATGTTAAATGGCAGGCTGTATTTCTAGCTTGCGTTTCCCAGCAGCAACAGGGACACATTCCCTACCTGTATGAGAGCCCGAGAGGGAGCTGAGGAGCCGGGAGTGCTGGTTGGGGCCATCATGGACTTCGATGACGTCATTGAGCGCGGTCTGAAAAAAGGCGAACTGCCCAAAGACCACTGTGAAGAGAGGGAGCCTGGTCAGGGCAGCCACCAGGACCAGCCATGCTTCCGTCCCTGCACAGCCAGGGCCTGGAGCCCAGGTGTTTCAGCTTCTTTTATTTCAGAAGCTTGGCAAAGATAAAAAGGGCCTGACTGACAGCCCTGGAAGATGGGAGCCCTTTATTTATCCACAAAGTAGGCATAACAGAAGCAGCAACCAGCCCCTCCCGTGTTCACTTGCCAGTACGCTTAACACTGATTCACAGGCCAAAAGCGATCCTTTTATGAATCATCCCATTTGCCTGCCTACATAATACAAGGTATATAATTTCACCAACTGATAATTATTATTTATTATTTGTATTGAACCTCTGTCATGAAGAAGGCTCCCGTCGGGTTAGACATTGTACAAAACCTGAACAAAATAACAATCCTTGTCCCAAAGAACTTAATTTCTAGATTGAATCTCTCTGGTCAGGGAGGACGACTGCCAGGGAGAGAGGACACTCACCATTTTATTAACACTCAGTCCTAAGCCTGTCTACAGAGACTGCTAACGAGGGAGCCATGCAGTGCTCTGGGTCTTACTGCATACATTGTAAATGCACCTAGGAGCAGGCAGAGCTTATAAAAGCAGAAAATAACAATGAGAGGATCGGAGCATTTTTTTAGCTACAGCAAAGAGACTTTAGTTATTTATCTCTATTTTTCAGAACATAACAACAGGTTTTTTAAGCCCAAATCTGTACTTAGAAGATTTTTTTCTCCTCTTTGTCTCCTCTTCTAGCTTTGCATTTTCAACTTGTAAGTGCCTAGTTGCAGATTCCCAAGCCGAGAGGTCTCTTGCTGTAAAATTCATCATCCACCAAGCTACGACATTTGTTTCCTGCACATTCAGGTTTCCAGCACAGCTTTGATGCTGGGAATGCTGAAAAAGTGACAATAGCACACCCTGATGCCTGCTGTACACAGAACCTGGGAAGTGAAGGAGACAGGAAACGCACAACATTCACTACTAATGGTTTTCCTGCTTGTTTTTAATGAAGCTATTGAAAGATAGCTGGTGGAGAAGAGAAACTAATTTAGCTGTCATCCTACCACAGGCAAACATCAGACTTGCAAATCAAGACTGTCTAGCCCTCTCGTTAGTGTGTTTCTTAGGACAATATCAAGATCAGCTATAGTAAAACAGGGTAAGAGGTGTAAGAGCGCGGTGCAGTATTTCATCCATTAGATCCTGGAGCTCAGCTGTAAACCTACCCGCACCCAGGCAGAAGGGCAATGCAAGTGAAAGGAGCTTACAGCTGACGTCTGAACACTGTACCCTTATTTCACACCTGCCTATCTTAGCAAAGGGAATACAAACAACTGAGAAGACCATAGGGACTGACTAGATCAATACAATGCACTGAGAAGCAGTGTCAAATAACAGAATTTAAAGACCTTCGTCTGCCAGAGCTAGAGCTGTCAGTGCAAGTGCTCTTCAAGAACTTTAAAATCTCTTCAAACAAGAAAATATGTTAACCAATACTAATATCCAGCTAGCTGCCTCAAAGGTTTCTAGAATGTCGATCATTCTTGTATTCAAGGTCTGACCAAAATTAAGCAGCAGTGGAGTCTGTAAGAATGATGATCCCTTTAAATGGATCTGGCTTTTGTTTGGATCTCATTTTAAAATTTAATTTACATGTTATTTAAAAAATAAAAATTAGTCATAAGTACCATAGCTGCACATCCACAAAACTATACGTTTATGTGCTTCTCTGCGCAGACAGATTATTTAGCAGCACACTTAGTGTGTGTTTATGGTAAATACATTTTGTACTCTCAGAGGTCCTCCGAGTCTGCTGCTAGCATTAATCACCATGAATTATTGTTTGCCGATTTTTCAACTCTCCATGACTGGATACAGTGCAGGAACTGGAAGGGGAATCACAAGGTGGTGTTTTTTGTTAGGCTTTTTTTGTCCCCTCATTTTTGATAGCTTTTGAAATTCAGAAAATTCCCATCATCCTTACTGCCTACAACAAAGTATAAACAGCATTCAACAGCGCCCCTTATTAGTGTCCAATCTCCCTTATTGTCATTTATATATGCACTTATTCTACTGCTTTGTTTAAAAAAAAAACAACAAACAAACCCCAAACAAGAGAGTTGCACAGACAGTAGGACAGATTTTCAAAAACTGCCCAAAAACGGTACCATAGTCCTTTGGCACAACGATGAAGTACAAGCAGACTTGTCCGCTGGTGTAGTTCTGGGGGTAGTTTGGAGAGAGGACGACGCCATCCGAGCCTGTGTACTGACCACCACAGGGTGCTGTAAGAAAAAGCCCAGAGCAGCTCACCGAGCGCACCCGTACCAAAGCCTTCTTCAACTACCAGCCCTTCTCCTGCCTCTGAGATCCGCCCTGGCCCCATGCTGCAATGCTGAGCGATGCCGGCCACCCCCCACCATGATCGATTCCCCACTTCAGGCCGTGCAGCTCTCCCTGCAAGTTCTTATTAAGAAAAATAAGGCTGATCCTAACCCAAGTTCATGCCTGCTTCACATTTAATTATCAAGACCACACCAAGGCTACGGGACGCTGGGTATGGTGGTATAGTGTGGTTTGCACTGCTCTCCACCCGACCTTAAAGCTCAGGACCTGTCAGAATGAGCTCTGACTCTTTTTGCCCTTTCTCAGCAGCAAGAGCCTGGCTCAAGCAGGAATGGCGTCCTCCCTGCCAGCGCCTTTCCCAGTCACGGGTTTCATTCTCCCAGTCACCGCAGACTGACAGCTATCTCTTGACTCACTTTGCAGATTAAGGAGGTCTGACTGCAAACCTATCATGTAAACCATTTTCTCATTAAGCCAGGAAACAAAACAAAAAACCCAGAAAACCCATAAGAAAAAATTGCCTTCTGTTTTCTCAGTAAACTCTGACCCTGCTCAGGAAAGCACACCCTTAAGGGCTTTGATTAGCGGGTATGAGGTTAAACAAATCTTTAAGTGGCTTCCTGAATTCTGCCCTGCAATAGGGACACAGGATTTTTAACGCAGATACTCTGTTGTATCCAGTTTTCTGTCCCTCTCAAAAGAAGGTTCAAGAAACCTCACACAGGTCAGGTCTTCCTGACTGCTGGGTGCTACAAAAATTGAACAACTGTGAAACACTGCAAAAACCCCTCTCTGTCCCCGTCACAAGCAGGTCTGTGCAAAAGTAACATCAAGCTTTTCATTAGGACAAACCGTTGAAGTATTTGGCAACAGGCAGATCGTTCTCAGTTCACCTCTCCCCCTTGGGCCTCACCTGTACAGGTAGGTCGAGGTTTGTTCCACGTGGGTTTTCCATCCCTTCCCATTATGCACGTCAGCGTGGAGACCCCTTCAATGTCATACCCTCCATCACAGTAGTAGGTAATCGTAGATCCCAGCTTCAGATCCGTACCCACTCGTGTGCCATTCTTAATTGATCCAGGATCGAAGCATGACTCCCGGGGATTTTCTGCAAGACAGAATTACCAAGATCTCTATTGGTCTGACACAGCTACTTCTAAAATTTGGTCAATGGCATGTTTTTTGGCTTTTCTCATCCAGGAATCTCACTTAAGCATATCATAAAGACTCGCACCATTTGCAGAGTTTAGATTTCAAGCGCTCTCTCATGCTGCTGAATCTGGGGAATTATATGGGTGAGATACTGGTCCGGACCATTCTCTGATGCTCAGCTCCAGCACAAGCATACTGGGAGGTGGCAGGTTTCAGTTCCCACACATATTTACTGGTACCCAACCCAATCAATGAGGCAAAAGCTTTGATTTAACTGTCTGTGCTCACTCTCCTTTCTTGCACAGGGGACAGGCTGCAAAAACTGTGCAAACCAGGGCACACAAACACAGACTGAACATGCAACATATTTCAGATGTGCTGCATCTGCTCACTCTACCTCCTTGGCACCTACCGTTCCCCTACCACAGAGCTGCCTGCTCTCACCATGGAAATACGTAGTGCCATGTGCTGGCCGGTTGACTCTCCAGATGTGCAGCATGGCTGCAATTATGGCAAAATGATTACAAGCAATTAGACAAAATGAAGACATTTTTCTCTCTGTTCACTATGCCCTGCAAAGTTAAAAACCCCGTTTACATATGAAAATTCCAGTAAAGACTACAGAGCTGTCAGGACTTGGATATTTCTTTCCTTCTTCTGAAGGCTTTTCTTCTTCTGAAGGCTTTTCTTCTTCTTTTTTTTTTTTCCTTTCTTTTTTTTTTTTTTCCTGCATGAAATATAATTAGAGGCTTTGATTAATCCTGCTTTTTTGTCATCTGGAAATTGCTCATTAAAGATGAGGGCTTTTCTGAGAGCAGTGGGTCTGTGAACAATTATAATGTGTTTAAGCATTAAATCATGGGCTTTTAGTATTTGGGGAAGGGGTGGGGAGAGAAGCAGAAAACAGTAAAGCCCCCAAATCTTGCTTTTGTTTCTTTGTTTGCGGTGAAAAAGAGGATTAGGTCTATGGTCTCCTTTACAAACAGCTGTACCACTAGCTAGTGAAACAGGTAAACAGGGCACAAGAGGATGTGAAATGTCTCCATCAGGAAAAGCTGCCCTGAACTGCTGAAGTGAGGCCCCTTGGTTTGTCCTAGAACACCAGTTCCCTATTTTGGGAGTTGCAGACTCACGAACCCTCAATGCTCCTCACAGACCATCACACACTTGTACCATCAACGTTCAATCACAGAGTGCTGGGTTCTCCTTTGTGTTTGCGTTGCCTTGCTGCACAAACTTTGGACAAGCCCCTTCTCCTTTGAGCAATGCTGCTCCCCAACCAAACAACAAGACGTTCCAGTTTATCTGATCCTGGGAAGAGACGCACGTGTGCCCAGCAGCATCATTCCTGCAGCACTCCAGAGAGATACTCGGAACGTGAGGGAGAAGATTGGGGTTCTAAGACAAAAGAAGTCAACAAATATTTTTATTTTCCTGTGTGTGATCTGATGGTCCTGCTGAGAGACCAGCTGGACACAATAGAGAAATCTCGATTATGATGAGTCAGATACCAGGACCAAAAAGCTTGTTTCAGTCACAGCACTGGAAACCAAAGCCCTGAGCACTCTGGTCAGCTCAGATGAACACATTCCCTTCTCATTTATCCTTATGCTTGCGAGAAATCAGCTGTAGTTGAAGAAGCGAGCAGGCAGCCTTCACCACCACCGCAAGTCAGTGACTATTCCTGTACAGACCAGTCACAGCCCACAGAAGTGACTATTTGCTTCTGGGCATCAGTCAATGAGGGCATGCAAGACCAGCACTGCAGCTGCACGGCCCAGAGCCACTGCAGCACATAAGCCATTTGCAAGCATAAATTCTTCATCTGCTTTTCCAAAGTATTTTTTCACTCCACAAGCCTTTATTTCTCTCAATTGCTAATACTCGCTTTTAGCCCCTTCACACAAAAGCTGCACCCAACGGCTTCCTTCTGACCACTTTATGCCTCTCTCGTTATTTTAAACACTCTCACTGCCTTTCATCTAACAAGTTGATGTGGCTTCAGCCTGTCAGTCAGCCTCCCACCCGGCTGTCAGATATTCTAGCCATGCGCTTGATATCTCAGCCTCTGCTCTCGTTTTGAAAAATCATGACATTCAGTGCTCAAGTCACCCTGTTGGCTGCTGAAAAAAGGGTGGTGGCCGATTGCCGAGCAACAGCCACACTGCTTTTGTTGTGTTTTCCTCATTCTTGACTGTTTGTCTGTCCCCTCGAGGGTCTGCGCCTGCACTCACCTTAGAGGACGATGCATCCTGACACACTAGTCCTACGCATATCTCCAGCTGAACACTCCTCTGCAGATGAACTGCCCCGATGATCCTCAGCAGGAGGCTACAAAGTGAGGCAGGAGCTCAACTTTAAGGAAGCATTTGGTTGCGTGGTGACAGCAAAAGACTTGTAGAGGGATGTGGGAAAGCCACAGCTTTCCCAGCCTTTCATTTATTAGGCTATGAAGTGAGTACAGCACGGCTTGCCCATTTAGAATTAATGTTTTATTTTCACTCCGACACTTCAGAAATCCAGGACTTTACCCTGATGTCCCAATTAACATGGATTCAGGCTGCCAAATGTTTTGAAAAGAATCAAGACAAAAATACCATGAGAACTGGCTCATTAGTCCACAGAAAGCAGAAATTTTCTGTGCTTCCCCTCTCCTTTCCCAAGAAAAACTGAAAACCCACATGAGCTCCTAGACCAGGAGGTCAGGCTTTCATCTGCACGTTCAAGAATACCTTCACCGGAAGGTGGGTGTCCAGCCAGTGCATCAGAACTCCACATCTGTGAACATGTGCAAGCCTTTAATAAGAGCTAAGCCTTAAAGCGATCCCAGGAGAAATTGTCAAGACAACAGGGTTTTTTTCACAACAGTTGTCATATATTTAAGACAGGACAAGTTATATTGGGATTTTGAAGACCAGGTGCAGCCTTGGCATCCCGAGCTGCCTGGCTGCTGCCACATCAGCTTGCCAGGAGCCCAGCATCCTCTGACTCATCCCAGCTAAACGGACTACCTTTTCTGAAGGACTGACCTATTTTTCAAATGTAAGTTGTTTTAGGGTCAACCGTCATCTCCCATTTCTGACTGTTTTAACAGCAAACAGTGCTGGATGTTTTTAAGCAGCTTGCTTTGTGACGGATTTTACAGAACAGTCTTTCTGTGGGGAATTTTCACTTTAAATAACCCGTAAGTAATGCTGAATATATGTTTATAAGCTCAGGATGGGCAAAATAGTTTTGGCGAAATAATAACGGATTTGAAATAAGGCTTGGGGTTTGGTGTGGGGTTTGGGTGTTTTTTTTTCATTCCTTTGGAAGGTTGAAAAGTAATCAGTTTTGCCTTATTTTCTTTCAGTTTCATGCCTCTTTGCTTCAGAAACAGGAAGAACTACAAAGCTTGAGAAACCCTCCGGCTTTGGAGTATCCAGCCTGGAAACCCACTCCGACCCTCTGCCCCGTGAGGAGCCAAACCTGAAGCTGCACCTTGGTCCCATTCAGCACCAACCCAGCAGGGTACGTCGCTCGGATGGAGGCAGTGACTGATGGAGTTGGACCCACTTCTGCGTCCATGACAACAGGTCCCAACACTCACAAAATAGGGGAAATAATTTGGGAGAAGTTCTACAAGCAACTAGCCTTCCCTTTACATTACTAACAAAGCGTGGTCTCAATTTAAAAACATCAGTCTGTGAACGCATAAAATGTGTCTTAATAAACCTGTGGTTTGCAAGATGCTGCAATGCAAACTGATTACTGGAACTCTGCTGATTTCCCAATGAGAAAAGATAATCTTTACTTTAGAGATTCACCCCCGGCCAAATTTAAGAGAGTCTCTGGTAGCATTTTCTGGAAATGAAAGCTTAATGGAAGGCCCTCATACCAAGTTGTATTTAAATCGATTGGAAACAATTTTTGAAGCTTATCCAGTGTTGCTCTATAACCAGAAATCTCCCAGGTATAACTAAGAGACTCAACGTTATCTTGGTTTACATCTTCCTTTTCATGAACCAACCTGAACCCAAAATCTACCCACTACTACTAAGTCATCCCAAAGAATAAATTCCTCCCCAGTTGAAATCCCAAACTATCGCATTTGTTTCATCTGACCCTCTGAGCCAACGTCAGACTTTCTGCAGACAGTAAACCAAACCTCTGTAAATATAAGCGTGCGTGGGGAAAGCACACTTAGGATTTCTCTGCTGGTAACCTTAGTTTGATTTCTCATTCTGCTGCACAGCTGACAGTGCATCATGGGTGCAAAGCAAAAGATATGTGTTCATCTATCAGAAAAACCTGCTGGTGTACTGTATCAGTGTAGCTAAACTGGGAAATCGCCTGGCTGAAGATCTGCCCTCAAACACCTTTCCATGGCATTGCTGCATTCCCACTCCACTCACGCTGTCATGCTCTATGCAAAAACTGGCATAATAAAGCCAAATTCATTTTTCTCTCCCTGTTTTCTCCGTTCCTCCTGGCCCCAGAGGACAGCTTTCTCTTGAAAAGCCATTGCCCCTGAAACAATTTCAAATGAAGCGCTGAGGCTGTTTGAAATTCACCCGACACACCGTAGCTGCAGGCTAGCGATGCAGTCCAAGTCCCAGAGAAGATGCAGGATTTCAAGCAGGGACTGACAGATGGCTGCTTTGCTTTCCGCCCCCCCGCCAAACATTACCAAAAGAAGGCTACAAAGCCCCTGGTAATTAACAGGATTTCGCAGGCAGCTGACAGAGGTGATGTATGGCATTTAGGGAGCTATAGGGGCAGAAGCCTACGTGGGCTGCAGCACTGACCAAACACAA
The DNA here is from genome assembly GCA_013397275.1 of Burhinus bistriatus. Classification (NCBI taxonomy): domain Eukaryota; kingdom Metazoa; phylum Chordata; class Aves; order Charadriiformes; family Burhinidae; genus Burhinus; species Burhinus bistriatus. Next base: position 140,671 of record VYXH01003057.1, read on the forward strand.
TGAGATGGCTCAGAGAAGACGGTGTCTTTGAACTGTACTTGGGGTTCCAGGCTGGTGAGAAGCTGGGCTCAGTATTTGATTTTCTTTCACACATGCTCCCTCCTGTGTTTCTTTTCTTCTTCCTCCAACTCCCCAAAGTTCTATTTTCTGCTGCTTCTCAGACTTGAATCCCAGGTTCCTTTTAAAGTGTGGGGAAATTAATGAGCAACCTTAAAGCCTCATTCTTTCTCCCAGCAGTTTGGCTTTGTGGGAAGCATGTAGGTGCGATTAACACTGTAGGAGTGTTTAGGAGAAAAACACATTGCACAACCACCCTAATTTAATGAGATTTCATTTGTTAACTACTTTCTGGCTGCTCAAAAAGAAAGTGGAAAAGAAGAAAGAACTAAGACTTTTAATTTTTAGTAAAATTAATTCTAATAAGAGCAGAAAACAATCTCTTGAATCTTAAGCAGTGCTAATTGTCTTTATCTTACTATTTCATAACTTCACTAGAGGGAAATTCATCTGTTCAAGCATAACCAATAGGAATTCCCATTTCACTGTCATTTAAAGGTAAATTCAAAAGCAGGAACCACAGACCGGAGACAGGGTATAGGAAGAGAGAACTGCCCAAGCACACAGAGAAAGCAGCAGCAGCCCATCAGCTCTCTGGCATGAGTTATTACTGCTCCCCCAGCACACAGTTGGGCCAACAAGACTCAACAGCCTGTTTCACAGTGTACACCATGGATGCAAAGCCATGTTTCACAGTGGCGCGCATCCAGTATATCTGAAGCCATCAATGCTTTTTTCCCATCCTGCGTACTAGTCCATGTAGGCCAGAGCAGGCTTGAAGAATCATTTCTTTCTATGCCTGTTTTTTTTTTTCCCAGTTTTTAATCCTTTTCTGCATAATCCCAGCTCATCAGATCCAGCTTTTCAGAGCGTATTTTTTACTAGTTTGTAACAACTCCATTCTTCCACCTACCCTATGCACAAACAAGGAACACACTCTGCCAAAGCCTTCTTTTTTTCCGCCATCTCTCAGAACAGCAGTGCCAGGTCTGTCACTTCTCAGCTTCCTCCATGCACACAGTGCTAAAAGCGCCCAGGGAAAACTCTAACCACTGCCCCTGTCTCTCACCATGGCTGAAGCCACCAAAATGTTTTACTTCCTCTTCAAGCAATCAAGAAAAAAGCCACTGCTCTAATAACACAGACACCTGACTATTCTGTTCATTTTACTAATTATTAGCCAATTTGTAAGTAGATGCTTTGGGATCCTTAAGTGAAGCAAAATGCACAGGTTTTTCAGGAGAGCTCCACTGACTTGAGAGCTGAGCGTCCACCTCCACGATCCTCACCTCTAGATACAGCCACCCAATCGTTTGGTACACTCTTGAGTGATGGTATCCAGAATTCAGACCAAGATCCCATATTGGATACGTATGTCTGCACCTCCTTTTCTTGGACAAAGCCGCTCTTGCTGCTAAGAATAAATTTTAAATCCATGGCAATGTGGAGCATTCCTAATAACAAGTTAGTAGTTCAACACTAGTATGCTGAAAGCTCAAATCTGCAATGAAGCAGCATGTTCTGCTCACTAAGTAGAAGACAGAACTATTTAAATTCAGTGTGGAGCATGAAAGATTACACAGAACACAGCCTGTACATAAATATATACTTTCTGGGAATTGCTCTCCCATTTTCTTTAAAGAAAAAAAAAAGTAAAAATTTTCTTCTCTGTTAATGAAAGCCCCACACAGAAGCAGCCACATGTGACTGATCCTCAACCACGTAACAATCCTTTTTTGATGCTCTTATCTACCTTATGTACCCTGGCTCTTCTGCCAGCCTACAGGATCCCCTCTCTTCAACTCCCAGTTTTCTCTTCCATGCCTCTTAATGAGCTTTGGTGGCAGCAAAACAGACAGCAGGATTACTGCCCGAAGAGGGGTTTCCACAGTTTCTAGAGCTTCTCCCGTTTGGTTCTGCTGGGTGGTTTAACTTGAGAATAAGCACAGGTAATATCCCACGCATTTGCTGAGCCAGCAGGCCCAGGTGTGCACCCGGACAGCTCTTACCTGTGTAGTCAATGACAAATCCAGTGTTGCTGACTGATGCATCACTTCGGAAAGCGAGGAAGAGGCTGTTACTACTGCTCTCTATCCGCTCAGGCAGCTGGGAGCCATAAAAGCTTCCGATCAGGGGGCTGAGTGAATTGGGTCCATCGTAGATATGAAGGAAATCATAGCCAGGCTCCAGACTGAAGCTGCAAAGCCAAAGCAAGAGTGCTTGAAGTATGAGCACGCTGCAGCAGCCCCGGGAGAACAACAGAGACTGTGGTCTTGATGGGCTGTACAACCACATAGCTGAGAGACTGCTTCTGCCCCAAAACAGCTCCTCGGGTAAGTAGAGGATGTGTCTGTCTCTGGTCCATAGATAAGGAATCAAGGACTGGTGATACAGTCACGAGCACAAGAGCATAAGCCAGTGCTGCTACGGGGGCTTCCCACACTGCACCCATTACATGGGCATGTTCTGCAAAACCATGGGCGTATCAAAGAGGAGCTGCAGTTGAAATATGTGTATCTTCTCCCAGATTAAGGTAATGCCTGAGAACAGGTTACTCAGGACTATGGGACAGTCCTACCAGGTTTGGTTTGGCTCCTTCAGAGAGCAAGAGACCCCTGTGCAGAACCAGTTCACCCAGGTAGTACCCCACCACCGGTATCCCCTCCCCATCCCCACTGGCAGCCACAGGAGTGGAACCAAAGAGCTGTTGGGTACGTACGTATTAAATACCAGGGCAATGACAAAATCAGGAGAGACAGTCAGCTTCCAGTCACACTCCTTCCCCGGCGGGTAGGGCTCTGGGTACTGCGGGGACAAGATCACTCCTGCTGGTCCCGTCAAGACACCTCCACAGGGAGCTGAAAGCAATCAAGCAAAGGGATGAAGCTTTGTCTTAGAGAAACTTAAAAAATAGTAGATGAGATACAGGAAGGGAGAAAGAGAGAGAGGTGGATAGAGAAGGGGGCAGAGAGGCAGTTTGTGAGGTTGTCCGACATAAGATATGTATTATGGCTTCAAACTAGAAGAGGGCAGATTTAGACTAGATCTCAGGAAGAAATTTTTCACTCTGAAGGCGGTGAGACACTGGCCCAGGTTGCCCAGAGAAGCTGTGGCTGCCCCATCCCTGGAGGTGTTCAAGGCCAGGTTGGACGGGGCTTGGAGCAACCTGGTCTAGTGAGAGGTGTCCCTGACCATGGCAGGGGATTGGAACCTGATGACCTTTAAGGTCCCTTCCAACCTAAACCATTCAATGATATGATTCTATGATTACAAGAGCTTGTTGTGGCCTAACAGAGATGAGGCCTCTGTTACTCCAGACAGGGCACAAGAGCAAGAGACCTGTGGATGCTGTTCCAATCTTCGTAAGAGATGTATGTGAGTAGCCAGAAGGACAGAGAGATGCTTTATGCTTTTCTGTTGCATTTATTTAGGCAACTCCTGGTCAAAGTCTGTATGGTTGCTAAATAAGTGAAAACACCTTGTCTGAGACTAATGGCTCGTTCGTGTTTATTACAGTCACCAACACATTAAATGCCAAGCTGACTGAAAAATCAATTATTACTTTTTTAAGGCTAAAAGTGCCTGCAAGTGTTTCCACTGTGGGAAATACTCGTGACTGATTTATTACTGTCAGCCTTTCTGCAGTCTCCTCATGAGGGTTGATGCTTTGAGATTCCCCCCGTTGCTCAGATCAACTCTCCCAGGTTTGGGAATGGGGTGAGAGAGAGGGGAGCACAGTCTGAGTTCAGCTCGGGTGTCTGACACCAACCAGCCTACAGCAATGCAAACACCATGCAGGAAATGAACTAGCATGGGACAGAATAATAGAATCGTCTAGGTTGGAAGGGACCTTTAAGATCATTGAGTTCAACCATTAACCTAACACTGCTAAAACCACCATAAGAGAACAAACCTTGGAAGGATCGTCCATGAAGGAGTGAGCAACCATATTTATCTTGTGGGCTTTTGCAAATACACAAGAATCTCGAGATATAAGGTAAAATGTAGTGGGGCTGTTCTACGAAGATCACAGTAGAGATTTAACTAGAGACCCTTCTCCAAGGTCCAAAGGCAACTTCTTCAGCCAAGTCCAGTTGCAGGCTACTGCAGGTATTGAGAAGTGGTGTCCCTCTCAAATAGACAAGGAAATCGTAGCACAGACAGTGAAGTTCAGCTGAAGGTCATGCACAAATAACTTGGAAGAACCACAAGCTTCTGTGTCCATTTACCTTAACCTTTAGGGTGCGTTCCTCTTCCAGACTGTAAAGTCAGGGGAAGATTCAGAAGATGCTAAAGTATACGGACTCGTTTTTGAAAAGCCTAAGGGAGATGACTGTTCAACACCCTCTGATTTCTTTGAAAATCCCACCCATAGTCTCCAAAGGATTTAAACTAGAAACTGGACCAAGTAATAGCTGTTTGGAGTTGGGTCAGGATGCAGACTTCAAACACCCCAAACCTCTGGGGGTTGTTTCAGCTGAGGTTCCAGTTCAGCCCACATTGTTTAGGGATTGAAGAAGTTGTACAATAAAGATGTGAAAATGTATTTGAAATGCTAAATACAAACATAAAATCCAAGCCCTATATTAAACCCCGTTACCCGATTCAGCTCTAAGTAGGCAGCCGGTTACACAGTTACTATAAAACTGCTATTAATTGGCCAATGATTATTTCTCCAAATCCTTTGTCACTGAATAGAGGGAAGGAGCAAGACATTGCTTTCAGCTTTTTCACAGAGCTTATGACTCCGAAAACAAGATTGCCAGACATCTGTTCAAAAAGGACCCAACACAGTATCTCCAAGCCAAACCGGAGGCGACCCATGGGAATTCATCTCACACCAAGATTAAGGCACCAGCTACATTTCTCTGAAAAGGACTGAGAGCTCAGCTTCTGGTGTGAAAGAAAACTCAACAGAATGACGAGATGGGCATGACACGCAACAATATGATTTAATTATAGCTCCAGGAAGACTAAAAGGACTGTCTCTATCAGGCTGAAAGTGTGCCACGCTAGATCATCAAGATAGTCATTCAGAAACCAAGCCATCTTGCAGGGAGCATAAATCCTGTGCATGCTGTAGAAGTTTCCTAGTTGGCATTAAATCAGATTTTAGAAACAGAATTAACTGATTTTTCTTGCTTGGGATAACAGTACATAAACAGGAATGATGGTTACAGGTAAGTAATTTGTGGCTAGCATTAAATTGGCCAGCAAATTTGATGTTTATTGCTCTAAAATTAGCACGCCTATTTTTATGTGTTCTGGACATATTACAAAGAATCACTTTTACGAGCTTCTTTTATTACTTTATGAGCTCAAACAAAATGTCAGATAGTTCTTTCTCATGACAGAATTTGCTGCGTCCTCATGCAGATTATTCACCCATGACCCCAATCCTCTCTACCAACCTGAGTTTTAAAGAAGCCTTTAATTTTGACTTGTCAGCTTAAATATCGTCACTTACATTGCAGTATGTCCTATGAGCTTCCAGCATGAACTATATTCTCAAAGTCCCATTGTCCCACTCCGGGGATAAATCTAAAAAGCAGTTCTAAAAGACAGCTCCTGAGACAGAAATACCTTGTCATACACCTCTTCAAGCCAGGTGGGACTCATCCCCTTCAGATACACAAGTCTTGCAACGGAACAGGGCAAGGAAGTCAGTGCAATGGGCGGATGGATGCGTGTTCATACCTGTGCAGGAGGGAGGGTCTGGTTGCCAGAAAAATCTGTTCTCAATCTGCACACAAGTGATTTTGGCCTCCCCTTGCAGAGCATATCCTGGATTACACTGGAAGACAATGGAGTCACCTGCCTCTTTGCTGTCACCACTCCGGCTCCCGTTCTGGGGAATTCCTGGGTCATTGCAGGAAGTGGCAGTTGAAACTGAAGAGTATAAAAAATATATATTTATATTTAATACAGTCTTACAGCACCAACTGTACTTAGATTCTGTCCTTAAACAGATACCCAACGAATTACTTAATTCTCCATCTCTCCTCCTTCAGTATCCCTTAAAAGTTGCCACACACGCGAAAACTGGCTTTTACTTTGCATTGAGCATCTGCCACTCCAGCTGGTAAAGGCTCTGGGGAACGGCAAGTTCAAGTGCACTACACAGAGCACAAGTTTGATGTATAATTGTGCACATGCATGTTTACTTAATAAGTCCAGACATCCACTGATCTTACATGGCATTTTTATAGAATTCTGTGTTAGACACATGCTGCAAAATAAACTAATCCACTAGCACTTTTCACTTCCCCTGAGTGGCAGAGCAATTCAGCCTTTAGCCCTGTGAAGCATCAAGTCTGACCTTTCAGAAATGCACACATTTCCCTCCCAGTCTCGCTGCTGCATCCCTTTGAGGTATGCAATGACCCCCGCAGCTCGTCCTCAGCTGGGGGCAGGCAGGACAGCTTCACCGCTGGCTGAGCTCAAGGTCTGTCGACACTACAACTACTTAACACTATGGAAAGTCCTGGAGTAATAGAAGTTTCATAAGCTTATCTAGAACATTAAAGTTCACAAGATCCAAAACTGTACACTTCTGAGCTGAGGTCTGACTACTTAGTCACGCCTTGTGAACAAAGGCTTTGAACTGAAGCATTCAGTAAAGACCAGCTCCGTATCAGGTGGCGGAGCAGAGCTTATTTCCTGCTAAGTTGATGAGAGTCTATTACACCTAGCCAGTTTAGAGAAAGCTCTTCTCAAAAGAGCCAGAGGAAATCCCTCTCTCTCTGTGCAACTGAAGATAAGCAAGTTAGCAGCCTGGTCTGGTCCTTCCTGGCAGGCTGAGACACAAGCCTGGCAACAAAAGAGGACGGCAGAGCTGTGCTGGGTGATACAAAGCTCTCCCTCTGTCTTGGTCATCCCAGAAGGTCTTGTACCCAGCACAAACTCTCCCCGAAGAGCTGGCCTGCTCTCCCGGCCATGCAAGGCACCCTGAACAGAACGCTATGGGCAAAAGCTTGGGAGAGACAGAATGAGCTCTGATGGTTAGATATGTTTGAGTCACGGGAAGGTCGTATCATCACCCACGCAACAGCCTCCCTGCTTACTACCAATCTCCAAAAGAGGCATCTGCTAGTTGGTTACTGGAGATGTCAGTGAAGGTCTGCATCCTGGAAACCTCTGTGTGAATGTTGAAATATATTACCCTAATATAATTGAAATTAATGTGTTTGCAACGCTGAGTCTTAGGTAACAGCCACCAGGACTTAGGCAATGACAGACTGCAGTTGCATTACACGTACTGCTGCTGCTAGCAATGACATCCCTGCAGCCGATTTTTGTGATCTGCATCTCAGGGGATCCAATTTGAGGGATTTTAAATAGAGCTGGTTTTCAGAGAACACTGACCAACTGCTCTCAGAATGCCTGGGGGAAGTTGCCTGCATACTGGTGTCTCTAAGGGACCTGTTGGGAATGTGGTGGAAAATATCTGTAATTTCTTCTTGTGTATTCCACAATGTACTGCTCTACATCTTGCTGCCAAGTTCACCACTGTGAAGGTGACTGTAGCAGAGGGGAGCACAGAATTCACCTGCATCGCGAGGACAAAATACAAAAGTTTTCTCTATTTGCAGAGACTGCACCCAAATGCGGTACAGCACAAATGGCTGGAAGTTCCTGCTATTGTGTTCAATACAACGTCATTTGTTCACCATCAGTGGTTTGCAGATACACCTGGAATCACTTTATCAGCAAAGCCAGGTTTGGACAATGCTGACAAAACAACGTAAAGCCTACCTGAAAACTGAACAGCAAAGCCCTGCTTGCTTGTGAAGAAGTCAGTGTTGAACTGAAGGATGACAGAGTTGAAAGTACTGTGGACATCACCGGGTAAGCCGGACCCGCTCATCTCCTTTAGGAGGATGCCGTTCTCCACCGGACCGTCCCAGATCCTCAGCACATCATGGAACTCCTCGGTGTGGAAAACCATGAAATGGAGCCTGTGTGGCAAAATTAAACTGGAAGTCAGACCAAAAACTGAGCTCTGCCTTTTTTCCTGAAAGGATTAGAAATGTGATTGATACCAACCTAAGATAGCTTGGCCCACAAGGAATGTGTTCTCTCCCATTATCTGCAACTCAGCTTGGACAAAGTACTTTAGCCCTCTACCAAACTTCATCTGTCTATAAAACCCAAGCTCTCTTAGTTGCATGCCTCCCTAATAAAACACGCCCATAAACAAAAAATAACTGAGTCATGGATACTAATGTTTTCTGAAAGGTTGGGTCCTTTCTGGTCTTCTTTCCTGAGTGAACAAAATTACTAATCCCTCCTAAAAGTCTTAAGGAACAAGGTAAAGGTCCAAAAGCCCATCCTGGGCAGTGGAAATGTCCCTAGCCAGAACACCACAGCTGGTTTTACACCAAAGGTGCTCAGACATTGCAACAAGTAGCTGAGACAAAAGGCTCCATCAAGGACGCATAGGAAACCTGAAGCACAGAGGTACAGGGGCTGTGAAGGAGAGGATGGGGGTTTATCCATGATTTCACTGACCTCTATAACAGATAAACACAGAAGTATTGAGAAGTTTATTCTAAAAAGAGAACTAGCAGAAAATGTGCTGGGGGTCCCTTCAGACTACTTACATATATTCATCCAATTCACATATATTCATCCAGTTCACCCATTACCCCTGTGTTGCACCCAGCCACAACCTTGGCTGTCCTTTTGCTTTTTTTGGTGTCCTGCAAGGAACAGTTTATTGTCAAGAGCCAGCATCTACCGATAAAATGCATTGATTTTTGTTACCTGCACTCAGATCAAAGCATTTGCTCCTGGCATCAAGCTAATCTTGTGTATCGGGGGAAAAAAGGAAAGGAAACAACCAACACCACTCAATTAAAACAGCACCACGCTGGAAAAGAAACCCTTACCAGGGTGTTAACTGCCCTGGAGGCCAATAAAAAGGGGCAGAAAAGGGTGCGCGGGAGGGTGGCAAACGGGTGGGTGCAAATTCTGAATGCTGGATTGCAGCACCTCCAAGGATTTTGACATGTTTTACAAAGTTCTGGATATTGCAAAACTGTATCTAGATCAGCTAACAGAATAACTTCAGCAAGAAATAAAGAAGAAGTGAGGCTGCGTGAGCCAGCTCTCCAAAACCCACAATTGGAAGGGAAGGGAGAGAAAACACATTAAGAAACTAGTGGCTGGCACCATTTCCAGTAACACATTTGTGTTACACAAATTACACTGTGCTCTCAATGAGGTATTTATTATGATGCTCTGAATGCAGATTTCGTTTCCTTACTCTGTGTGTTTTATAGTTTTGTCTGCCCTGGGGAGAGGGCTGCAGGGCCTTCAGCGTATGCAGCAAATGCTCCTCAGTCCTAAACCGCCTGCAGCAGCGCTCCTCAGAGCTCTGCTCTTCTGCTTTTAAACTAAAACAGGGCTCTGTGGCTGCTTGGCACTTCCACAGAAAATTTCCCAGGCAAAGCCCAAGATGCTGGCAAGAGTCATGGTGTTGAAATCCACTCCAGAGCCTGTACCAGCGATGGACCTAAGGGGATGGGAGAAGGCCAGGAGCTCCCTCCATGGGGCCTGGTGGCACTCTGGGACAGAACAAACTTGGTCCCAACATCAACTCCTGGTGGGATGCTCCTCTCTTCCTGCCCCGGGTCGGGGGATATCACACTGTGCTTCTCCCCACCAAACCAACCCCTGCAGTGGAAGGATGCGAAGCAGACGAATCCAGGCTTTGCGAAGAGCTTTGGGATCTTCCAAGATCAGAAGTACCATCTAAGCACAAGACACTGTCATTATTATTGTTAGACCCAAGGGATTTATCAGCTAAAGGTTGCCATACATCAGGGTTCAGTCCCTTCCGCTCCGGCACTTAAAATGCCAACTGAAGAGAAGGCATTTAATTGCCTCAGTTTTTCATTGCTGCATTATCACTGGGGGAAATACCATCTGACACAATGAAATCAGGCCAACACGGGTCAACTTGAGGCACACCAGTTTGAAATGGGGACAGAAACCTATAAACAGCACTGAGAAAAATCTGCAAAAAATAAAACAATCGGGTACTGCGCTTAAAACCCTGACAGCCCACGGAGAAAAACAAGGAAGCATTCGCTTGGCTGCATTTCCATTTATCCAGGGCAAACATAAATAAATCAGGTAGAACCATAAAAGGAAAAAAAAAAAAACCACCACACTGCAATGTACTCAGCAACAAAATGATGTCCACAGAATCCGACAGAAACCAAAAGAGCTGAATCATAAATCTATGTAGCAGAGACCTTGAGTAAAGAGGAAACAAAGACAGACTCGAGGAAAATAAGAACGGGTCATAGCAGAGCTGTTCTTCACAGGTGCGCTGGCCTGATTACGTTTGCTCTCAGGCTAACTGGTTCTAGTTAGCCAAAACTGCCAGAGAAAACTCATTGCTGAGGACCTTGGAAGCAGGGAGATGCTGGCAGAGACTAACCTGGGGTGTGGGGACACCCTGGAACTGCTACCGCCTGGAGAGCTCACCACTGGCTCCCCGTGGGACCAAGGCTGCCTACAGTAACTCACTCCCCTCATCTATTTTTCAGCAGCACCTTGCAGGCAGGGCTTCACCCCGCGGAGCGACCTGAGTGTGGTGACCGGGTGACACAGTGGCGAGGCATAGGTTGTCCAATGCCAGTTGGTTCAGGAGTCTACTGGGATAGCTGATTTTGTGAACAAAATTGGTGTGCTCTGGGGCAAATCAATCTTTTCAGTAGGCACATCTGTAACCAAACAGCGGGATTTTTTTTTTTTTTATCAGCCTGATTCTATTCCCAGAAGGGCTTAATTCAAGACAAACCCGAGACACTGGGTTAGTAGACAATGGAGAGGAAAAGAGATTTATTCTTGCACTCTGACAATCCCAATTACATGCATGAAAATGCAGCAAGAGGCAAATTAGGAATTGTGGCACTATATATATATGTGTGTGTGACAGAGGGCAAGCTCTCCCAGCTTAGCAAGGAGCAGAGTGGAGGAGAGCACAGGTCTGCGCTGGCAGTTGGCATAATCTTTGGTGAGCCATTTAGCCCCAGAAAGCAGCCCCACATTGCGACTGACCAACCTGGGGCTCTTTCTGGTGACCTTTCCCATCCCAGCCCTGGTTGCCCCAACCTGGCTCTGCTGCGTGAGAAGGTCGGGCTCCCATCTGGGCCTGGCTTCAGCAGCCCACTGCAGCTTCACGCACCAGTAACGCCCACACAGCTCGCACCAAAGCCACAGCTCTGCCACGCCGACAGCAGCTCGCAGGGCTGCCCGCTGCCTCCCTTGGCCCCGGAGAGGGTTCCCAAACTTAAAAGCTGTTAAACGTTACATCCCTAGAAATCTCCACGAAAGCAAAGTGGAACATCCCAATATTCTCATATTTCTAGATGAGACTGTGAAAAATGGAATCTGTCAATACAGCACCATCCCTTAAACCAGGACTAGCAGTATCCACACACTCTTGTCACACTGAGATCACCGCTATACAATAAAACACCACTGCCACTTCTAACTGGGTATCCATAGCTCTCAGCTATGCAAGCAGTACTCAAAGGGAAATTTCATTCATTTTCCCGTACACCCTCCACTTCTCCTTCTTCTTTCTCTCTCCAGAGTCTTACGGGTAAGCCAAGTCATTTCAGTTGTAATTTTATGTGCGTGTGCATGTGTGTATTTGCCCATGCCCAAAATCAATCCTCTGTTAAAGTGCAACCCTTCAACTGTCACAGCAATGATGTACAGACTAATTTTTCTATCTTTCTCTCCTTTGCCTCATTCTGTGCAGATACAGCTTTATTCAAAAAGCTTTGGTGATTAATTTTAATGTAAGTTATAAATGAGAGCTTTATACAATTGTATCATGCGTGAAGAGGATTATTTTTCCAATGGATTACCATAAAAATGAAGTTGCTGAAAATGTGCTCTCTCAACTACCCAGAGATCATCTGTTCTGTTTGAGCTGTCAAATAAAGGAACAGAAGAGGCGAGCTTTCATCTCTGATGAAAGGAAGGGTCACAAGGTATATTACTGTACTACTGCCTGCCATCATTTCGTTTCAGTCTCGGCCCCTTCCAAGCCTCCGGCTGACGCTGCAGACACAAGCCTGTAGCTCTGCTCCTTTGAGTACTCTCACAGAAGCAGATGGGGATTACATGGGAGTCAAGTTCACTTGCTGCAGCCGTCTCTGGATGAGGCAGTCTCTTACATTTTGGAAGAGGGGGTGGGAAGATAAGAGGGGAGGGTCTCATGTCTACTTTGGCCTACAAAAATCTTCAGACTCTTCTGAGTATTCTACAGGAGAATGGAAAAAGAGGAGACTTCAACTGGAAGCTGCCTGTGCAGGAATTAAGCTGCATTTGCTATGCTCTTTTTCCCATGTTCATACCAGAAACCATACATTATTGAACCACACCGAAGAGCAGAGCTAATGGAGGCAATTTCTGCATTAAGTAAAAATGAAAATACTGGACCAAATCTATCGCCAGCATAAATCCATTGACTAAAAGCACCATAGAGCTCAACATGATTAACAGTCTCCGCTGAAGAGGTGATGAGTGCTGATGCAGCCCAGAAGCTACAGTGAAGATAAAATGGCACCGACAACAACGGAGTGCAGGACTGGAACAGCAACAGGTCTCAGGTCAGCACAGAAACGCAGCAGACACACCAGCTAACAAGCACTAGAAATTATGATGGGAGATCACGGGAAAAGAGGATTACTGTTGAACAGAATTTATAATCCGTATTTCTCCCCTTCAAGTCCCATCACTTAGTAAAAACTTCACTTGCCAATACAGTTCAGCTTTCTGTCAAAGACGGCTTGAGCTGGACTGAAGTATGTAGGTACACACAGAGCAGTACCAAAATGGCTTGGCAGGGCTTGGGCAAACTTCAGCGTGGGAACAGTGGTTAAGCAGCAGGGACCACAGATGAAGCATCACAGAGCAGGAAACGGCCTGGATTCTACTGGTGACTGCACTAACTTTATGAGCCACATGTTCTCAATACCATGCCTACCTAACTGCCAAATTCACATAACTTATTAACAAATCACATTTCAAACTGCCATCTTTCAACGGGAAAGTGGCAACAGAACAATAAGAGAAGTCAGAGGAGCAGGAGAAGAAAACAAGTCTTGGGTCTCTGTACAGATCGGATGTTTAGAAATCATACTGAGTCTTTCCTTCAGGAGGATAATTACATTGTATGTGTTCTAGTTATTATTAAAACAATAAAATAATGCAATTAGAAATGAAGGCTAAGTGCTGTGGTCTCAGTTCTCCAGCTGTCCATTCACATCTGGGGACCGTCGCACCTGACTGTTCACTCTCACAAATGTACTGTGACAGAGCTCATCCCTTTCAGCATTAATTTACTCGGGCAACACAAATGGGAGATAAACCAAACCCATAATTGTGTTCCCTTTATCCTTTCCTGGGATGTGATCTTCCAAGGAATTTTATATATATGTCCTCATTTTAGGATTGGACACATTAAATATCTACGACTTGGACCCATGTTAAGTATTGTTGGGAAATTCAACACTAATCTGGTGGAAAAGCTTTGTTTTTGAATACATCCCATTAAGGAAAGGGGTGAAAAGCACTTACACTGCACATGCACGGAAAAGCTCTTGGATGTTATTTTAATACAGTGATACCAAAGGCAGCATATAATCTGGTATCACCACAATAGCTGTTACTGGCCCAGGCCATACAGGGCTAAAACACTTCAGAGAAAGGAGAAGCGGTGCTGCTTCTGTCCGACCTGGCAAGAAGATAAACCAGCGTCTGTTCCTTCATTTGAGACTCTCAAAGTGACAGGGCATTCTCTCTACTTGCCTTATGTAATTATTGATCTACTTCTGGAAAAATAAGCTGTACATGGAAAGAAAACCAAGCTACAATAACCTGGCCCAACTCACCCTATCGTGCAACCAGCTTCTGCCTCTATTGTCCAAATACAATTCAGATTATGATCGTAGGGTGTTGGGTAGCCAGGAGACAGTATCCGTCCTGACGTCTCTCCTTTGATAGTACCCCCACACTCAGCTGAAAGAAACATATGGGTTAGTGAGAAGATTCATGACATATTATGGTTCTTGCTTGGCAACAATGCAAATCTCATCCTCTGAGTACAACAGGGAGTATTTTTTGCCATTTAAAGAGATTCTTAAAGCCTACTAAAATAAAGATAAAGAGAGTCATTTAATTCAGCTAAAAGACTGAGTTATCAGAATAACTCTGCACCAATGTGCACATTCCTAACATCCGACACGCTGTCAAAGCTTCCCTCCACCTTTTTGACTTCGTAGTGAGTAAAGGCATAGCCCGCCAGCATCCTGCTTTCCCCGATTCACACGTGGGGTGAAAGAGCTCCATTCTTCTGCTTGTATCTGCGAAATGTTGTAGTGAGTCATCAGTCTGATAAAATGAAGAAGTCAACATACGTATGTATCTGCTAAATGAACCTCAAAAGAATATGAGGATTTTAAATACATTTTCATAATGTATCCATTAAAATTCTTAAAGTTTCCATGTGCTCACACAGACACAACTATTCATATGTAATATTATAGAGAGCAAATAGGGTAAAGGTTAAGAAAATGGATAAATCACAGAAATTTGTCTTTTTACCTCAATGACTAAGGCTAAAATTCAGCAGAGAGTTACTGCATACGGAAAAGTCCTGACCCACAGGAGAATACAGAGTGCCAGCATCTGGGCACAGCACTTATAACCATGAAAGCAGCCTGTCAATTGCTGAGATCTCTCAGAGGAGTTAGTCTGTAAGAATCATAGAATCATAGAATCATTTAGGTTGGAAAAGACCTTTAAGATCATCCAGTCCAACCATTGACCCTACTCTACCAGATCTGCCACTAAACCGTGTCTCCAAGCACCACATCTACGCGACTTTTAAACACTTCTAGGGATGGTGACTCAACCACCTCCCTGGGCAGCCTGTTCCAATGCTTGATAACTCTTCCAGTGAAAAATGTTTTCCTAATGTCCAGCCTAAAGCTCCCCTGGCGCAACTTGAACCCGTTTCCTCTTGTCCTATCGCTAGTTACTTGGGAGAAGAGATCAGCTCCCATCTCACTACAGCCTCCTTTCAGGTAGTTGTAGAGAGCAATAAGGTCTCCCCTCAACCTTCTCTTCTCCAGACTAAACAATCCCAATTCCTTCAGCCGCTCCTCATAAGACATGTTCTCCAGACCCCTCACCAGCTTTGTAGCCCTTCTCTGGACATGCTCCAGCACCTCATTGTCCCTCCTAGACTGGGGCGCCCAAAACTGAACACAGGACTCAAGCTGCGGCCTCACCAATGCTGAGTACAGGGGCACAATCACTTCCCTGCTCCTGCTGGCCACACTAATCTTGATACAGGCCAAGATGCTGTTGGCCTTCTTGGCTACCTGGGCACACTGCTGGCTCATGTTCAGCTGGCTGTCCACCAGGACCTCCAGATCTTTTTCTGCCAGGCAGCTTTCCAGTCACTCCTCCCCCAGCCTGTAGCATTGCCTGGGGTTGTTGTGACCCAAAGAACTTCATCATGCCCTGGACACACTAGCTAATTACGAGGCTGTCAAGTAACAGACCAACAGCACTTCATTTAGATACACAAAACTTAACACCAGAGTTTTGCAAGCAAGAAGATGTCCTTCTGGAGAGTTACAGGGGACTCAGGACTTAGCAAAGAGAAGACTAACTGAGGGAATTAACTGTCTGAGAATCTGGGATTAGATGTCATGTAGCTCTCAAATAAACATGACTTTGAACTGTCAAAACACCTGGACACATGCTGATGTCTGCCATTATCAGACAGTGACACTCTTTAACACATTCAAGTGAAAGGACAAGGACTGGAAAAGCAGTAGTCTCCTTGCAGTGAGGCAAGAAACCTTGTCAAATCTCTGCTCAGAGCAGAGTGTTTCACGTTAAGACTGCCTATACACGTTCTGCTGAAATTGGCGCTCTCAGTCTGAAGAAGCCTTACATAGTATCCTTA
Source organism: Burhinus bistriatus (assembly GCA_013397275.1). Lineage (NCBI taxonomy): Eukaryota > Metazoa > Chordata > Aves > Charadriiformes > Burhinidae > Burhinus > Burhinus bistriatus. Next base: position 156,737 of record VYXH01003057.1, read on the forward strand.
GCATGGCCTTTACCAACGTAGATGGGTGCAATCAGTACCAGAGTTAATGTCATATGTATTAGCAAAGGAGGAAGAAAGGGCATTCAGTGTGATGTCCACAGGCGAAGTATTTGTTAGAGGATGTTTTAAAAGCCAGAGTTGTCTCACCTACGCAGGTCGGCAGGGGTTGATCCCAAGCTCTCCGCTCCCCGGTCAGGCAGACCAGAACCCTGCTGCCTCGCAGGGTATAGCCAGGGTCACAGCTAAAGGACACAGAGCTGCCAGCAAAGTGTCCCTCATCATGGACCTTGTAGCCGAACTGCGGGATGCCAGGGTCCTCGCATTTAATGAGTTCAAAACCTGGAGTGGGAGAAACAGCATCTGTTTTCATAGATATTTAACAGCCAGAAGATACTAACACGAAGTCTTTTGCTGGAGAGAAGAAACACCATATTGAAAATTAATATTTTTTTAAAAATTAATATTTGACCAAGATCCCAGAAATCTGGTATCTCAGCTTTGAGCCAAAGTTTCTGTATCACCACTGCCTCATTCACAATAGAAAAGGTTTGCCGGCATAATCATCTCCCCCACTCCAATTCCACTTTGGACTAAAAGATCTTTATGGAAAGGATTGTTTCCTCTGGTCATGCAACAGTAACACAAAAACACACCATTATGCCTTGGCTTCCCACCTCACAAGCATACAGGCCTAAGACTTACTAGAAAACTGCAGCTCAAAGCCTTTACTCGTGTTCTCGCTGTTGGTGATAAACTCAAGCCACATGCTGCTGGAAGTGCTGTTTATGCTGGTGCCGAGCATTTCAGAGCGGCTAAAGGAGCCCAGCAGGCGAGCAGAGCTATTGCTGCCATCGTAGACCTGGGAGGAACAAGAAACATACAGAAAAATGTATTTTATTTGCTACTTCAGGGACCAAATCACCCGTGCGTGCGAACAGGGGCAGTCCCTTTCAAGCCAGTGAAATTATCCCAACCAAGAGTCTGACTTGACGAGACTGCATGATGCTGCTTATCTGAGGAGCAGGATTCATGCCCTGGAGGATCCGCATCCTCCTCCTTACACCTGAGCTTACGCTGTGCTCAGGGCTGGGTTTTCTGAACTAAGCTCTCTTTCCATAGGTGCAGCACAGCTACTGGCAAAAACATTTTCTCCCTACAGTGACTCATAGACGTGCCTTGATCCCGCAATTATTTAGGAAAAAACACAATTTGTTGGGTTTTTTTCTTTCTTTCTTTTAGATAGCATGATTCTCTATGAGGATAAAGAGCAACTTCTCACTAGTGGAGACTGATAGGAACTTTCCTTAGGAGCAGATGAGTAGTTGATGACAAACCTGTTGAGAGAACATAATTTCTTTCACACCGAGCATATTCTTTGCATTAGCTGGAAATCTCTCTTTCCAGTCATTTGTGAGCTGAAAATATGTGGATTACACCTATCTCGCAGTGCAGAAGTATGGCACTTAAATAAGGACAGAGGTGTTCTCTGGGAAGATGGCTTAGCATAGCAGCACATATCTTGTAATATTAATGCCTCCTACAAAACCATTTCTTTGTGGTTAATAGAAACTCAGCCTGGATTTGTCTCCTCCTATATAGAGTCCTGGAACTTGTAACTGCAGATTAATCTGAGTATGGGAATGCTGAAAGAGCTTGAGTCTGGAGTTCTGCATTTAAATAAACCCCTTTTTAGGATAAAGCATTATTTTTGCGTTTTTAAGGATCAAGGCTGATAAGAACCTCACACTTCCTCATGCGTTGTTTCCCCTGTACAACTCTGCAGATAAGACCTGAAGTTTAGCTACAAAGGAAGAACCCCTGGCATTCCAACAAATCTCTAAAGACTTCACAGCAGAAGACGCAGTGATACAGCAGACATCTACATTTTTAACGGATACAGAATCTGTGAATGCATCCATCTGCAGACTGAAGCCTCAAATAACCAGCTAGGCTGGAGTGCAAAGGACGTTCCCTGCTGCCTTAGTGCTGCTGCCAGAGACAGTCATGGGCTGGTGAAGTTCAGAGGTGCCGATTCCCTAAAATTACAGAGTATGTTTTTAAGCACAGCTGGGACACACACTGATCAGACAGTGTCCCTGGGCTAGAAGATATTGTTTCACAGATGTACCACACCTTGTGTCTTGCTCTAACCTTAAAGGGGATACACGCAGACAATATTCTACCCAGCTGCCCTGCCTGAAGTTCAGTCCGGTCCAGGGGAATTTTGCTGCTGTCTTCAAAATGGCCGGGCCAGTCACTTAACAGCACAGCAGTGATTACAGGTCACTAGTAGTCCCAATAGACGTCTCTTCCAGAGACTGCCGCTGCACTGTCAGCACTGTCTGGGCCTGGGTGGCATTTTCCAGAGGTTAGCATCAGCCAACTCCATTAAAATCTTAGAACATCACTTCCCTTTCAGATCTTGCTCTCTTTAGTAGCACAGTAGTTCTTCATTGCTAGAGACAGAAGGATTACCTTGAGGACATCTCCTGCCTCCAGTTCAAAAGTCCTGGCTTTCAGCTGGATCCCCTTTCCTGGCTGGGTGTGGATGGAGTAGATGCACTCATGGTTGTTGTTATAGTTTATTGGATAGTTGGGGGACAGCAGAACACCTTGGGTTCCCGTTACAGATGAACCACATTCAGCTATATAAAGACACAAAACCACATTTTAATAACCACGTATACATTCTAGCCGTACAACACATGCAGGTGACTCCTCCAAACAGCCACAGATCCTTGCTCCTTCCTACACCCATCTGCTAACACATCCATGGACTCTAGTTCCAAGTGCACTCAGTAAACAAACCAATACTTAATAGCACTTCTATCATCATTAAACCTCAGGCGCCTTACAAGAGAGATTAATACCCCCTCCTTATATGGACAGGGAATCTGAGTCACAGAAAGCTGGCATGCTCAAAATCCCTGGAAAGCCACCACCTGCTCGAAATAGTGCCTGTGTTTATGTTCCTTCCCGATTCATGAACCAGAAGGAAAATAAAAAAAAATTATTAGATTGAAATATTTAAAGTCTTTTCCATATTTACACAAAGCTCATCCTATATCGATATATAGTATATAAAAATCACGGTCTTTATTCAACAGTCAACACAGCACACAACTGATCGCTGATACCAATGTGTTGCAAGTGCCAGAGCTCTCTGTGCAGAAAGATATGCTTAGTGAAACTTCCAAATAGGTACAAATGATAAAGCTAAGTCTGAATTTCAAAGTCGTCCCCAAAATAACTTCCTGAAAGCTAAGAGGACAAAATTTCACCTTATTTGTTGTTAATGCTGCCCTCAGGTCTCCAGTTCAGCATTTGACAGTATTTTAAAGGCCCTCTCATCCCTTGCTCCCTGCGTTTTATTCTTCCCAGCTTTGCAGCTAACAATTACATCCATTCCCATTAGAAAAAGAGCAAAAACCAGAGATTCCTCTGCCCTGGAAATTAGCTCAAATTTACATATCTTCGTTTCCTCCCAAAATGTCACTCAAAGAAGCACAGTGGGCTCACGTTTTCCTGCAGCATAGACAAAACTGACCTTTCTTGTTCAAAAGAGAAGGGGCTGGGGACAGAGGAGGAGATGCTGGTGTGGGCATCCCTATATACCTCTTGCTCAGGGAACTGGAAGGCAGGGGTAGCTAACATTACTGCAATTGTTCCTCCCTTCCCTGAGACGAGTTTACATCCTATGACAATTATTAACTGCCAGGATTTAAGAAAGAAAGAAATAGGGAAGGAAGGAAAGAAGGAAGGGAAGAAAGAAAGAGTCCTTTCCCTGCTGTTATTCACTACAACCCACAGCCTGGCCCTGTTCCATTACGTTCTTCTCATACGGCTTCTCTGCTCCCTCACCAGATCCGCTTCCTTTTCTACTCTGCGTAGTGTGAACGCTGTTAGATTTTGAGCCAGATTTGAAGTTAGAAGATTTGTGCGACTCAAAACTTGGCAGAATGATCCTCTTTAGAGAAGGAAGAGGATGGCAGCTTTGGAGGTTTGACCTAGTTTGGATTTGAGGAGATCTGGGTTTAATGCATCCAGAAAATAGCAGCAACTATCCTTCACCCCTGTATTTTATGTTTTTTAATTGCAAGGTTTTAAGGACACAATCTCTGTCATACAAACATGGACTGCTATGGGCATGTCTTCACGACATGAAGTGGTGAACAGACGCTCAAGTGCACCCAAGTGCAAGACACCATACTACTGGGATAGCACTGAGCTCCGCGAGAACTCACGGGACGGTGTGAAAATGAGCTCTTACCTGCTGCCATCACAGTGTGGATGCAAAAGTCTGCAAGGCTCATGTACAGCTTGAGGGCCCACTTGCAGAATGGCATCCAAAGGACATCCTCCTTAGAGGAAGCCTGCTGCCAGCAGGCGCTGTCTTGTCTGAGTGCCCAGTTTCAGCTAGGACTATTGTGGTGTATTTGCTACATATATACACAATCCCCCAACATGTGTAAATCTGCCTTGCAACCGCCATGTGTTTAGGATTTTCCGTTACTCCCTGATTAGCTCCCACATGAGCAAACGATGAGTCGTTGTTTTCTCGGCCTATTTACCCTGAAAGATTTTCAGCTGAAAAAAACACGGGCTCCCTGCTCTTTTGAGCCCTGGCATTTTGCATGCATGGCTGAGGAGAGTCACTCCGACTTGCCCTGAAAACAGCTTTTCTGATTAGCTAGCTCTGCCTCATCTCCTCGACTCCTTCGCGGCATACAAAGTTGCTGGAGCTGAGGGAAACTGTCACGGTGCACGTGCAGCCTTCTGCACTGACTCTGCCACCTACCCTGGTCCTCCAGTAAAGCACGGGGGTTAAGTAAGGCAGCAGCAGATACACTAAGAGGAGGTCCTTTGGAGGTGGCTTTCTCCTCCCCTCTTGCCAGGTATGCAAAGCAGGACATTTGCTTGAGCACAGATTACCCAGGGATGATGCTGGAGACATCACCGCTTGGGGTCTGGTCTGAAGGAGAAGTCAGTGGGGAGCATTCCCAGCCTGGAGAGAGGGGCTGGCCAAAGGAACAAATCCCTCTCATTTCCTTCCAGACCCACCTCTAGAACAGGAATTGAGTATGAAATGCCTGGGTTGCCTGGCAAAAACAATTAAGTCTCCTGTGATCTTAACAGGTAGGTCTCCAATATCCATCTATACATCCAGGGCAACCACACAGATCTGAGTGTGCAGCGCGGACACTGGGGACAAAGCTGTCACCCTGCCACCAGAGCTCTGTGCATACCACCAGGGAGTGAATTTGACCCGTTGTTATAAAACCAACATGCGAATTCCAAGCCAGCTGCAGTGGGGAATTGGCAAATGGAAGCCAGCATGTCCCCTCGGTGATGATGTCCGAGGATGAAGTTTAAAGCTTTGTTCTGATTCTTTTTGATTCCTGTTCCCCTGATTAGCTTCCTCTGCAACCTGGTTATTATTCATGCCCTGAAGAGGCTGCTTGTCACAGCAGGATGACGCAGCCCTGTGACCTCAGCGTTAAGCAGTGCTGGGAAACGCATTCCGCATGACGTGATGTGGCAGACCGGGGATGCAGAGGGGCTCTTGCTGTGATGCTCTGATTGCAACGGCCCTCAAAGGTCACTGACATAGACCAGGAAAACCTACCTAGCCGGCTTTGCCAGGTAAGACATCTGGCCTGCCTGGATTGATTGAATCCTTCATGGTGCTGGGCGAGCCAGGCAGCAGTGGAGCGTGCAATAGTTTCCTACTTACTAAACTGTACAACAAAAAAATATGTTAAATCTTTTTGCAAAGGCCCAAAGCACCCTTCTCCCATTCTGCCTCCTTGCTGTAGCACATTGCTACTTTTCTTCTTCTACGCTACCTGTCACATTCGGAGGGCTCCGCAGGCTGGGCAGGGGGTGCTCGGCAGACCCGGCCACACAAGAGCCTCTGTGGCCCCTCTGCATCAGGGACGACAGCCAGAAACCAGCTCAGCATTGCAGATGAATTTTTCCTCTCCTCCACCCTTAGATTTATTTATTAGTATAAAGAGCGGCTGGAAGGGTTGCAAAAAGGACTTGCAACAGTTAGGAGGTGAGGATGGGAAAGGTGCGAGAAACCTCTGGAGGACAAGAGAAAGGTAAAAGCCAGAGGAGGTTGCCTCCAGACATCCATGCCCATGTGGAATTTGCATTACTTAAGATCACCCACCCACAAGCAGCTTTCACATCTGGACTATTAAGCTTTACAGCACTCTGATTCAAAGGGAGGATAGCCTTAAAACCATGCTGTTTTACAGAAACTATCCCAAAAGGGACAATAGCTCTCCCACAGCTTGCGATTAATTCACCTGCACAGTCACTGGGGCTCGACTGCAGCACCGTGGATGAGATGGGGCTTCTGCTGACGCGTGTGACCCAGTCTGCTATGCACTTGGTGTGCTCCCACTTGGGAGAGGACTGCGACCCCTCTGCCTGTCCCTCCCATCCCCACACACAGTTGCAGGGCTGAAAAAGCTCATTCCAGCTCCCTCTACCCCATCCCTGCACTAACTATCCTGCGAGCTCCAAGATGCTATCCTTGGGGATTCCGCCCATCCCTGCCCACCGAAACTGTCCAGCACAGTCTAATCAACTAAGCAAAATGAAAGCACATGACCACCTACCAACACACCTTGGCAGAGGCGAACTCCACACACGCCGTCTCCCCCCAAGGCAGGTGATGCGGGATGTGCCCTCCAGCCGGTAGCCGGGGAAGCAGGAGAAGGTGAGGACATCCCCCACGCCAAACTGCAGGCCCTTTCTGATGCTGTAGGCTGGGACCTCCGGCTCGTCACAGGGCTCCAGATCATACTCTACAGGGGACAAAGGGACATTTATGGAATGGCAGCGTAACACCTCATACGCCATTCTCCCCAGTGAAGATATCCCAGTACATAAGGATGAGGAGGGAGCTGTGAGTTTTGATCCAGCTGCAGTGAAGCTCTGCAAAGGAATCATAGAATAAGTTTGGGTTGGAAGGGACCTTTAAAGGCCATCTAATCCAAACCCCCTGCCATGAGCAGGGACATATTCCACTAGACCAGGTTGCTCAGAGCCCCGTCCAATCCCACCTGGAATGGTTCCAGGGATGGGGCATCCACCACCTCTCTGGGCAACCTGGGCCAGTGCCTCACCACCCTCACTGTAAAAAATGTCTTCCTTACATCTAGTCTTTTAGTTCAAAGCCACTCCTCCTTGTCCTACCGCAACAGGCCCTGCTAAAAAGTCTGTCCCCAGCTTTCCAGGAGCCCCTTTAGGCACTGGAAGGGGCTCTAAGGTCTCCCCGGAGCCTTCTGTTCTCCAGGCTGAACAACCCCAGCTCTCTCAGCCTGTCCTCACAGCAGAGGGGCTCCAGCCCCCTGATCACCTTGGTGGCCTCCTCCGGCCCCGCTCCAACAGGTCCATGTCCTTCTGCTGTTGGTGTCCCAGTGCTGGAGACAGCACTGCAGGGGGGGTCTCCCCAGAGCGGAGCAGAGGTGCAGAATCCCCTCCCTTGCTCTGCTGGCCACGCTGCTGGGGATGCAGCCCTGGATGCTGGTGGCTTTCTGGGCTGTGAGTGCACACTGCTGGCTCATGGACAGCTTTTCACCCACCAGTACCCCCCGGTCCTTCTCAGCAGGGCTGCTCTCCATCCCTTCATCCCCCAGCCTGTATGGATACCAGGGAAGCATCCATGCAAGATCTATGTCCTGTTTGAGCCGTGAAGACCAGCTTGGGTTTCACACTCAATATGCAGCCCCCAGGGTGTCGCCAGGATCTTGATTTAAACCAACTCAAAGTACAACACATCTCATTTTCTGTCACTGTTGTCAGACAAACAAGAAAGTGACATTAGTGGCGACAAAACATGATGGAAATTTGTCATTCTCCCTCTGGTTTAGTCAAATGAAGATGAATTGATCCGGATGGGATTTCTGCTTCCTCTACATTACTAATCCCGAAAATGAATGAACACAGCGTCTTGCCTGGGGAATGCAAGAGAACATTTAAGCTGCTGCTAAATGAAAGGTCATGTAGCATTATGGCTAATAGCCAAATGTATATCTTTGACCACAAGACATTTTGAAGGAAAGCTGTTTGGAGGGTTATTTTTTGAAAAATAACAGACCTACAAAGTACAAAGTATGTACATATATATATAAAGGAAGCTAAAAATATAACTGACTCTGATTTTCCTTTTCCAAGAAAGGAAAGAAGTCCCCAAAGACATTAAAAATAATAGTTATAATCAGATAATTTGAGACAATTTTTTTTTTAAGGCAAAAAGCCATTTTCCCCCCATCAAAATGAAAGTTAATTGGAAATTTTCAGACTAGTTTCCACGGGGTATCATACACAAATCCCTGACTTCAGAGGCCAGAACAAAGGTATTGGAAACCAGTTCTCTCAGTGCAGCAGGTTTTATCTGCCTCTATGGCAACAGCTCTGTCCGTCAGACTCAGCGAGCACATTGGCATGAGCTCCACAGTAAAACTGGTCATTTCTCTTCCACACCAGCAGGCTGAACCTGCAGCTGTGGCCCTCAGGACTACAAGGTATGCTGAGGTACAGAAAAGAACAGCACCGAGATGATAAGCTTTTGTCTGTTAACTGATTGTTTTACAGAATGGCTTGTTGGGGCACTCAGGCAGTAAATAGTACATTTTCTGAAATGTGTGCACCGGCAAATGCTTTGGCAGTCATTTGTAGGACTTTGGGTTAAAGGGACACAGTTTAACACCTTATTCACTTCAACCAGAGATTACCCACGCAAAGCGGTTATTTGCAAGTGTGATGAGCGGTTCTGCACAGACAAACATGCCTTTAGCGGAGCCTCTGCCCAAGAGCACCATGCACACACTGTTCTTCCCTGACAACTTCTGAAAATCCAGAATTCCATTTGAAGAAACCAGCATTTTGTATAATCACAAAACAGAAGTTTGTGCAACAGAAGTGGCTGAGTTCAGTAAGCGCAGGACTGGACTGGCTTACTGGAAACGCTCAGGACAGAAGCGGCCAGATCATGAGTGGAGCCGGACAGGTTGCTGCAGTCAGCAAAATCCTGCATCCCTTGATGCCCTGCTACGTACCTCAGGAGGTCTACTTTCATCTGCTGTTGCAGCAGGTCAATTAGAGGAAGCCCAGCAAGAGAAAACAGTGTCTCCAGTTCCCAGCAATGCCAGTGGGCTCATGGAAAGCTGGCCCAGGCTGCACGTGGCATGTGTTACATCTGGGACAGGCTGAAGCCAGCTGCAGAGGCTGGGTCATGGGACGAGCATCCAAGGGGAGCAATGAACCAAAGGAAAAAAAAAGAGACCAGACGGACAATGGGAGTGACCAGCTCTGCCTTGCTCCTTATCCAAGAAGTCCAGATTGCTCAGCATTGCTTTCGAAAAGATCCCATCTGTCACAGCTTCCCATGCTGGAATTGGAAATGTTGCAACTACTGCAGTGATTTTCCTCTGATAAACAGAGAAGGCAGGCATCTGGAGGAAATAGGGATGGCACACCCCAAGAAAATGCGAGCTAAAGCTCTGTCCATAAACAAAGCAGAAAAGATGATCAGATGAGGAGGGAGAAGGCAACAAACACGTCTATAGTGGGATTTAATTCCAGTGGGGTTCAATCTAGTCACCCACTGGAGCTCAGGGCAGACAAAATAGCTACATCTGGCAATAAGGGGACTGCAAGGAGAGTATCTCATGGGATGTACTGTGGTTTAATGCTAGAATAATTTACTGGGGTAACAAGAGGAGTGACCATCAGCGACCTAAATCACATGCACTGCATCAACAGAAAATTATTCCCAAGGTTTGCAGAAAAGTGGGAAGGAAAGGGAAAGAATTAAGTCTTTGTCCACCCCTGTTCTTACCTGAGAAGGTGATGTTGAAACCCTCATAGGACATGGAGAAGTCTGAGATGAAGCGAATTTGAGCAGAGAAGTTTCCAAAGAGCCCTGCGCTAAGCGGGGCAGGGAGCCGAGAGCCCGTCAGCTGCTTCAGGGGCTGAGCAAAGCTGGTATTTTCGGTGATGAGGAGGTAGTCATGGCCGTTCTCCAAGTGGAAGGTATGAAAGGTGAAGAACACACCTGCAGGGGAGGAAAAACAGAGATGGCTTCAGCTAGCAGTGTTGGTACGGTACCCCTTCGCCCCAGAGCCAAATGCCCTCTGCCTGAGGTGATACTAGTATTGACTCCCTGCTTCCCAGTAACCGCAGCCCAACTGTGAAGGAAAAGCACGCTGACAAGCATGGGCACATTTATGTTAGAAATGAAACAGATGAAAAAAGTAAAACAAGGGTACAGTACAAGGCCCAGAACAGAGAAAGCAGCTGAGCTCTTCGATTCCTCTGCCTTTGTAACACAGGAAGAGAGACAAGACAGGCTCACTCGAGGGACAGGTCAGCAGCAGAAAGGACTGAGCCTGGCAGCTTGGAGGAGTATTTTATTTTAGAAGTGTTGACCTTTAGATGGGTAGCAAGAGCAGCAAAAGCTGTAGTTGCAAGGACTTGAAAACAACAAAAACAAGTTATGTTCTGGAAGGAATTCATACCTAGAAAAATAGGACTTAAGGCAAGTATCAAGGTCAGAGAGGCTTTTCCAGAACATAAAGTGTGCCAGCAGTGTGACTGCAGGGACTTCCTATATCTTCCTGTGATGGGACTGAATGTTGGTCCCCAGAGGTCGGAGGACAACAGGAGTGATCGCGCATGGACACACCTGTGTTTCCTCAGCCATATACGGCTCACAAGCCGGTCACAGGCATCTCCCAAGCAAGGGCTACGTCATGCAGCCACGCTCCCTCCCAGCATCACCCCAGCATCTTGCTACAGGGCCCAGCACAGCCCTGTCCTGCTGCTGTCCCTTCTCTGCTTGTGACCCACTCCCAGGACCTGCTGTCCCCTCCCAGGCATGTGGTGGGAAGTGCGTGTGCAGCCATTGCAGATTTTGGCACAGTAAGCAGAGTCAGGGTGGTTGGACCAGGTCTTGCCAGCTGTAACAGACCTTAGAAGCAAGGAGAATCCTACACTTTCATCCACGTTACACTGACAAAAATAAACCCCACAACAGATGCAGCTACAGAAAGAACAGACAAACACAGGAAAACTACTTTGTCTCTTATTCCAAACTCAATTTCAACAATTTGAAACAGCGGAGTAAGAAGGCTGTGACCTTGCTGCATTTGTAAATGAACACGAAAGGAGTAATGGATTACTTAAAGTATCCTTCACACCTACAGACACCAAACAGTAAGTACTTCAGGCTTCTGCAAAAGCCTCCAGCTAGTTGATTTTTCATGCTGGAATGCAAACGCAATTAGAAACACTTATTCTCTGGAAAATAGTTTCATCTTTGACAAACAAAAAATGGCAGTGACAGCTTTCAGAGAGCAAAGCAATGCAGGATCTTATATCAGAAACCCCGTCACATTACCGTCACACGAAGTTAGCAAGCTAAAGCGATGCCTGGCAATAAAAAACCCTCTTTGCGTTTGTATGTCTTCCTTCATCCGAAGATCTCCGCACACCTTCTGAGCACCAAGGGGCAGGCTCCTGAGCCCCCACTCACACTGAACTGGGTTTTGCACTCCTGATAACCCCGCTGAACTCGACAGGGCTATTTGCAGAGGAACAGCCTCCTCCATGCAAACACAAGGGCTGTAATCTGGTCTTCATTAGTCACAGTGAGATCCCAACCTCCTCGCACGCATCAGGAGTGCCCAGTGGCACGACCAAGTTATTTCACTTAAGCCAATGATTAACAACGCAGAGCCTGCCAGCCTGGGGAGACCCAAGGGCTGTCTCGCTCTGCATCCCATCTCTGCCAAAGTACAGCATCAGCTGCTTCAAGAGCAGGAAATCTGTAAATAAGGATCAGAGGAACAATGTCCTCCTTGCTCCCCATTCCCCATTAATTTCTGGACATCAGGATGAGACCAATCTAGAGACTGATTAAAGCTCTGGAGTGTGAGATTTAATACCCATCCCAACAGACTTTTGTCAGCATCAGATTATAACTCTGAATATTCCATTTATCCCTATGTCTACCCAATTTCTTTTTGAAGGCTTACTGGTCACACACAAGCAGTTTCCTTCCAAGAAATGAAGGATAGAGGTGTTAGTAACCAATACAAGACCTTTCCCATGGAAATTGTTGGATCAGGAAGGAGCAGGGCTCACAGGACACCGCAACTGCCCTGTTCTCTCCCCATCTTCATCCCTGCCCATGCAGCTCATTGCACCTTGGTAACCTTCAGTGTCCCAGGCAGACGTATCTGTGTGACTCACTGCTTAGTGATGACTGAAAGGGGTCTCGATTGACAATTCCTTTCTTATATCCAGATAAATATTACACAGAGCCTGGCAGAACATTTTTAGTTCCACTGTTCCCCCCGCAGAACTCCACAAAGGTGAAAAGCGTCTAACAGTCTCCAAATGTTTATTATTCTTACCAGCAGTATAGATATAACCTGAAAACTTGGTGAGATGCAGTGAATACAAAATGTCTTAAGTTTTCCCTGTTTATCAACCGACAGTAAATTTACACCCTCGCCTTCACAAAATCCAATCGAAGAAACAGAAGTAACACCACTCCACTGAAACCAACACACTACCAGAGAAACACAAGCGTAATTCAGTCCCTGGAACTGGGAGGACAGCCCCTGACTCCGTGTCTTTTAATGTAACAGCTCCAATCACAGGGTATGAGGCCTCTCCAGCAGTAGAGCTGGTTAAGGGCTGTGTAACTGTAGCCATAAGGGCTAATTACAAACTCATTTTAAAGGATTTGTGACTCTGATTAAACCTTTGCTCTGGTCTGAAATTTACTGTGGCACAAAATGTCTCTGCAAATGCATGTTTTTCCTTCCACTCTCTGTAAAAGAAACAAGAAAACAAATTATAGGGAAAAGAAATCACTTCGAAGTTCTCAGATTAAAAATAATAGTCTCTCTTTAAACATTTAAATACCTTTAAAATTAAGCTGCTTTTAAACTCAGATTGTACAGCTCATGAGTCCATAAAGTAAATCAGTGTCTGCAGTCACATAAAAATAACTACTCTAACAACCAACTTGTTTCAATTAGGGGACTTGTGTGCTGGCCACATGTGAGATGTTCATAAAGATCTGGGAGTGAATAACTCGAAACCAGCTTTTATGATGCAGATCACTCCTGCTCGGCCACTGGCTTGGCAGGGAATTGCTGGGTGGACAGGGAGGCAGAAGCCCTGAACTCTATTCTGTTTTATGGGAACTGAAAGACTTTCCGGGCCTGGGACCACAGCCGTGCCGCAAGCCCAAGCAGTGAGGGATTGGTACAGGTGGATGTGGGAAATTTACAACTAGAAAAAAAAAATATCAGGTACAATGGCAAACATTTAAGTCATGTAAATATATCCCCTGCCTGTTAATCCTGTCCGCAGCAGGATTGTTAAAGCTTCTGGGTTTACCAAGCACCAAATTTACCCAGCGATCACTGATTCACCCAGAGGCCTCCGAGAACAGGGAGCTGAAAGACAAGGACAAGGCACAGAGAGAAGATTCTGCACAGCAAGTGCACTGCCTGTGAAGTTAGCCAAGAATGGGGTACGGTTACACCTTTTTTTAAAGGCTGTTCAATTCTTCAAGGACTAAATTCATTCCATTTCAGCGGCCACTGCTCTGAGTCAGGATAGCTCTATTCCACTGCGCTTTACTGAAGGATGAGAAGAAACGTTGCGGGAATGCTGAAAAGAGCTGGGAGAAGCTTGTTGCAATGCATTACACAGCAGTTTAACACCGCGACAGCTGGGACAGTAGATCACTAAGAAAGACAGAATATCGTTGCAGGAGAAAGGGTGTGTACCTACGTGTACGCACACTCCCACCAACACAGCCCAGCATCTAAATAATTTCAACATCTTCCACAACACATTAGAGAAGAGGAGATCTTTCTTTGTCTCCCCCTTTCACTGCTCTGGGAAATGAAGAACTTGCCTAACCTACGGGGACAAGGAAGGAGAGGTTTCCCTGACATACAACTTGGCTATATGCCAGCTTATTGTAACTGGACAACGTCCTCTATCTGTCCGCTCCTCTCGCCCTAACCTCTAACTGGATTTGGAGATTTCCTGCATCCAAGCAGCTGCCTGGATGAAGCTTTCCTAGCCCAAAAAGCTCCACACACACACAAAAAGGGTGATTCTGCCTGGGGTGAAGCCCTGCCGCCACAGCCCACTGCCCTGCAGGAGGGCACCTGCACACCCAGAACGATCCCACTGTCTGCCGCAGTTCATTTCTACGGAGCTCCTGGAGAACCACCTTGAAGGAAGGATACCAGCGGTGCGTGAGGAGAAGGATGAAAATATCAAACGAAACACAATATGAACACGCTCCATTTCAATGAAGTAAGAGATTCTCCTACACCAAACACTCAACTTCTTTTCTCAGAGCCTTATCCTCACCTTTCCAGCACAACCTGGTAGGTAAGAAGAGCTGAAACTTGTCAGAGGCCTGTCAATTTTCACTACAACTAGCTGCGTTTACAGAGCAGCTCACAGTTTGATTTTCTAATATTCATAACCTGCAGCTAAGGCCAGAATTTCTGAAAAAGCTGACAGGCTTGAGACTGCTAAAGCTAGGACCAGCTTCTCATGAGAGTTCAACATCCATCTTCTTAGTGTGACAAACACAGTCCAGTTCAAGATGGTCAGATCCAGGGCTGAATTCTTTGGATGATCCAGAACTGCATGACTCTGAACTGCTCTAAGGGACATGCTGTTTCCTGTACTAATGAATTGGCTACAGCAGGATCTTTTACAGGATGGGACAAAAAGCCCTTAGACTTGTGCAGGCATGGCATTCCTCCACTATTTGAAAATGTATCGTGTTTTTTCGAGCCTTGCTTAGCTTGGTCAGAAGACTTTCTTCTGATGTTGGCATAAAAGCACACAGGCCATCAGAGTTGCACTTTCTCATATAAAAGAGTGTCAGTTTGCTGTATTGTGCTTAGCTTAGCTACAGGATAATGCAGCGTCTCATCGGAGAGCTGAATCCAAGGCAGAGTGGATTAATGAAGAGTGGATTGCTGCTACTCAACAGAATACTTTTCACAGCGTGTGATGGTTCACTTAATGCACTGTGCTGTTCATTGACAAGTTTATTTGCTGTAATACAAATGGTATTTGCAAAATTGGCTGATGATAGCTCCCGTTGTGCTGGTATCTGGTACGATGAGACAGTTATATATGAGTGCATAAAGTTACATAAAGGGTTTATACCCTTTGTGCTTAGCTTAGGCAGATACTGACTGGATCAGGAGAAATCATCTCCTGCCCTTGTACGTAAAACTTGCTCTCTAATCATCAGTGATACATTTTCTTGAAATTTTCCTCCAAGACAAAAGATTAGCCTGTGCTGCACAGGAGATTGGACTAAACACATCTGCACTTTGCCTCTGTGCTGGCAATACTCATCGCTAGTGGGGAAATGAGAGCTGCGGAACTAGGACAGAGCTGGGAACTGAGAGCCTGAGTTCTGTCCCACATCTGGAGATTATTTACTACATGCTTCCATTTCTCCTCCCGTGAAATAGATAGTGATCCAGCACTGCAATGAAAAACAAGGCTGAAGGTACTATTGAGTGCCAAACATTACTGTAGTGCAGCTCACCCTGTGGCATTACTAGCAAGACCAGGTACCCAAATCCCAGCTACCCTGTCAGAGGATACTGCCACAAAGCTCTCTGAAACGAAAGATAAGGCCTGGCACAGGCTCTCAGATCTGTGGGTTTGGGATGGGACCATCTTTCCCTCTTAATTCTCTCCGCTTTCAAGGGATTAAGAGATGCAACACCAAAAACCTCTGCATCTTAGCAGAGAATCACAGAATGGTTTAGGTTGGAAGAGACCTTGAAGTTCCTCTAGTTCCAACCCCCCTGCCATGGGCAGGGACACCTCCCACTAGGACCAGGTTGCTCAAAGCCCCGTCCAGCCTGGCCTCACAGATCAATGTCCAGAGACAATGTCCGGGGTGGTGGCGGCAAGAATGGCAACCGGCCAAGCACAGGGGTTCCCATCACCACCACGAGCACTAGTCTCCCATTGACCACTGTCCTCTGGTCCATCTCTAAAACCTCTCTCAGCTAAAGGCTTCTCACCTTTTCCATGTGATGTTTCTATTGTCCACGTGCAGTTCAAGTTATTGGGATAAAAATCAGGGAAGCCTGGGGATAAGATGGTGCCACTGGAACCACGAATGTAACCTCCACATAGAGCTGCAAAAAAAAAAAAAAAAAAAAAAAAAGAGAGAGAGAAAGAATTCAAAACTCATTGTCAGCTGGAAGAGTATCAGTTCTGAATGTCAAAACAAAGCCCAACCCATCAAAATCAAACAAAATACACAGACCAAATGTCATTGCGAACTTCCCAACTGCTGCTTTGCTTTTGCAGTAGATCTGCAAATTAAGTGTTTGCCATGTCCTGCAGATGTTTTCTTCCGCACTCCTTACCCTCACAGCTGGGCAGTGGGCGACTCCACTGGAAATTTGGCTCACACTCCAGGGCTTCCTTGTCACTCAGGGTGTAGCCTGAATCGCAGCTGAATGTCACCAGTGCTCCCACGTAGAAATCATTGCCATGGCGCTGGCCGTTTACTGGGATCCCTGGATCCAAGCAGTGGTCTGACTGGAGCTTCACAGCTGTGGCAAACAAACCCACTCGCGTCAGACCCCTCAGTGGCTGCAGAGCCTGCTGCAAGGGGCAGCGATTAGCCCGGGGGAAAGTCCAACTCCTCTTTGAGCTCATTTCAAAGTCCTACTGATTATCCCAAAAGTAAGAGTATGAAACGGACCGAGGAACTCAACTCTGCCTCCTAAAATCAATAATATTCTGTACATGCTAAGACAAAAAACTCTAAACAACCAAGATGGTTGAAAAGCAGAAGCTGCTACTTAACTTGCAGTAGCTTCGCATTCTCCAATCAGTGTAATAGCGCGAACTGCCTGGCAAGGGGAGAACCGAGCCCACCAGGCCTCTGATTGAGTACATTGTGCTGCTGGAGAGCATGTAATTACATGAATAACTTGCACTTACTTTCATATCTGATCTGAAAGCCTATGTCAGAGTGGCTTTTGTCAGTGGTGAAGAGGAGGTAGAGGTAGTTGCTGGTGCTGATGAGGAACTGGGGCACCTGAGTCCCATCATAGACACCTATCAACGGGGAAGAATAGGACCGGCCATCTCGCACTTCCAGGGTGTCGTAATTCACCTCTGTCTTAAACCTGAAAAGGACACAAGAATATACCTGTGAAAAACCAGCATGGCTCCTTTTTCTTCATTGCAGTCCTGAATGTGCTCTGATGACGAGAAGGCAGCCCAGGCCATGAGGCAATACGTGGGTCCGTTTCCACTGCCTGACCTTCGGCTGGCTGAGCATCTTGCTGAGAACACGTCATTCCCCTCCTAAGTGTTTTGGTTTCTTTCACCTGCTTCATCTACTGACACTGAGCACTCTTAGCAGCAACAAGCATCTTATGCTGCGTGAACAACTACCTCTCAGATGTACAGAGCCAGGTTCAAGAAAGCGTAGCCCTCCTCAGACAGTGAAATCCAGGGCAAATCAGGACACTTGGCACTCCCGAGTCAAGGCCAGATCCTCACTGCTGCTTGTCCTGGCAGGCTGAGCATGGGGGAGCTCAGCCTCTGAAAACGTGTCCTACGGGTGTCTAAAACAGCACTGCAAATTAGCAGGAGTTAGTCAAAAGAAAAAGGGAAAAATCACCATTTACCACCTTTTCTTCTTGAATGTTAGGTGAATTTCAATGTCTTGCCAGGAGTTAATAAAAAAAAAAAAAAAGGAAAAACAGAGAACCTCCCTGCCAAACACAGTGCAGAGCAGTTCTTTCCCTTTTCCTCTGGGGACGGCTGCAGCTCAACACTGCTGGAACCACCAAAAAAAAAAAAAAAGCAAGTAGGAAACATTTGAGAATTCCATGGTGAGCACCTGTCAAACGTGATCTTGATGGGGTAGCCCGGCTGGGCCTCTATGACCCACGCACAGCTCAAGGAGTCCTTGTAGAAGCCAGGCCAGCCGGGGGACAGGATGGTTCCGCTGGGCGATGTCAGGTGGCCCCCGCACGGCGCTGGGGACAAGGAAAATGACACAATTCAGTTGAACAGCATCACAGCAGCTGTGGCACCATCGGATGTACCCCTCCCCGCCAGGCAGTATTGTCCTGCTGTGCAATAGCTTTCATGCATTATGGTTTCTCATGCATTAAAAACAACCAGAACCACATTAAAACATAAGACTAGCTGCTAAGAAACTGCCTTTTTAGCTTAAACTGAAGATGCTGCAGACTGCTACTGTACCTGCGGGAGTCAGTAGCCTGACCTTGTGCAGCGGCTCTAAGGGGACAGGGTATAATAATAATTATTAGATATAAAACCAGAGAAAACTGCAAGGTCAGTTTGCATTTCAGTAGCTGCAGGTGCCAGAAAATCTTCCATATCTGTGGTAATTGAGTCATGTCTTTTCCTCCACAAGGGACATCACAAGACTATGGCAATATTCCACACTGTGGTCCCTTGTGCCATCAGCAGAAGCTCAAGGCATATTACTATCTTTTCTGAAAAAAAGGACACCAGATGCGATGGACCAGAAGTACAAAAACCTATAGCCCTAAATAACTGCAAAGTATTGTTCTCTTAAAAAAAAAAATAATCAAACGGGATGGAAAATTGTGTTTGTTCCTGCGAGTTTGCGTTCCCCCCTGTTCAGCACTTTGCAGGATTCATCACCCAGATGTTTCTTCATGTCCTGCCAAGTCAAGTCACTGGTGCTTGTGACGCATGTCTTGCATGGCAGTGTAACAACTGTACTGCCACAGCCTTCGGGAGCTCCCACAGGCAGACCAAGCCCATCAGCCCACAGGAGTTGCTGCTGGTTGAGTCCTGCGGACTGAGGGGACCCTGCTCCTCCAGAGCAGCTGCTGAAGCACCAACCCAGGGCCAACAGCCGTGTGAGTTTTGCGCAAGGGCTATGAAATGTTATACTTGGTATGACCTCAGACACCTCTGTAAGCCGGGGCACGAAACCTGCACTGCTGATCTGAAGGATGTCAGATGAAAGTCAATTGATCTCAACTGGATCTGAACCAATTATTTTTGAACAAGAGGCTCCTTTCTGCCCCGGAGATACATATTTTCCTGTCAGGACTTCTGTCCATCTTTCAACTCTTTTTTTCAGGTCTCCTTCTTTCCCATTAATTTTTTCAAGCGCTAAACAGTACTTTAGATCTATATACTTCCTCCTTGTTTAAAAAGGCTAATTAAAATGTACGCTTAACCAACTGCATACTGAAGGGTGAGTCAAACAAATCACCACTGTGATCACAGAGAAAAAAGCACAAGTTAATGGCATAGGATTATCAAAGCTTCCAAAGATAAACGTTGATTAGAAGTGTATTATTTAATGTACATTTCTCTTCTACACTTACAGATACGTAAACTTAATGGTTCATGCCTGTGAAAGTATCAGAGATCCTGATCAAACCTATAGACATTTTATTGTCAGTCGCTTGCAAAAGAAAAATTACACAAGAATATTTAAAAAATCCAGCTTCTTATTACATAAAAGTCACTGAACACAATTGGTACCTTCTTCTTTCAGTCTGAAAGACAATGGACTAGACTCTGACTTCTACTGCTCGTATCCAATTGAACAACGCATGACCAATTACTGACATTATTTCTCAATATTACAGTACTATTTCTCAATAGCACAGTACTTGTTATTCAGATCGCTGTAAACACCAGGGCAGAGCACCACTTCCCTGAGAACATGGGGCAGAGGAAGACTCTTCACTTCTAACAAGCTCTTTCTTCACTTCTCTGTTCCATAGTAGAAGCTTTAAAGGACTAGGAAAAACCTTTGAAATCTGTATTAAAGCCTTTAATTCAACCCATCTCCCTTATTTCTAGGTTGGCTACCAGAGCTGTTGTGGCAAAGAGATGTAAATGCAAAATTTCTGGCTCTCAACTGCCAGACTCCATTTGGCAGGAATGATGCACCATGCTGACAGAGACACGCCGGAGGTATGTGTGTGTACAAACGTTTGCAGCAACAAGTTCACTTTTCACAGTGAAGATCCGTACCTTTTGCTTCTTTCATTATAAAAATATTATACATTTTACAAGTATCAAAAATCAGGACAGAAAAAATACTGCTGTGTATCATATCTTCCATTGCCTGTTCTTCAATTCCCTTCGGGACAAGAGGGGCAGGGAAGCTTTTAGTCATCAGTAAATCAAAGCCTTTTATTACTGTTATTAGAAAAACACCTGTTTTAACAAGAACTGAACTAATAGAAATAATCCACATCACTTATTTCACAAAAAATTAGAAAACAAACTGAGTTCAGTGCTCCACGATTACCAGACTGGGACTCCCTCCGAAGCAAACACCACCTTCCAGAGCTGTGGAACATCCTGGCTGTAAGTGAGAGCTGAGGGTCAGAACTGAAGTCCAACAGTCCTTCAGCTCTCAACAACAAACTCCTCTGCCCATACGATTGCAAAAGGCCTCCCACAAGGCCAGCACTGTACCCCTTCGCTATGGGTTATCCGACCAGGATCTTGATAGACAAAATCATTATCCATTTCCCCCAAACACCAGGGGATCACTCTGTCTCCAGGGTGCACGTACACACTAGTAGGAAAGATGGTAAAATTTACCTTCGCATCTGAGCACTGCATTGTTCCAGACCACATTTCCTTCCTTCAGGATGCAGGTGATGGTTTCTGAGCCATGGGTCCTAATGAAGCCCTCATCGCAAAGGAAGGACACCGAGCTGCCGAGCTGGAGACTGTCACCAAATCGCTTTCCGTTCACAGGCACGCCAGGGTCAGGGCATTCATTATGCCTGAACGCTAAGAGGGAAAGAAAAGAGAATAGTGAGTGACTTGTTTCTCCCACCGCTGTCCAATTCAAAAATAAGTATGTTAGGAATGAAACGATACTTTCACGTCTTTCCTATGGAGACAACAGCACTTGATCTTGCCCCCGGACAGTGCACCTTCCTCGCAGGGAAGACCAAACGGCATGGACTTGAATTTGGCCCACTATCATCCCAACAAGGCTACCATGTTCTGCACAGACGAGTCAGCCTGTGGCAGAAATCATGTCACCACCTCTTCTCTGAACTGCTGAGACACCCAAGCATGTGTTCCCACCATTCAACTTTTGATCTAGTTGAAGCCACTTAAATTTTTCTGTACCATCTCCACTGCGAGCGTTCATTTGCAAACTCAGAGAGGAAGGATGAGAATAAAACCATTTGCATCCAAGAGGTGCTGAGATACAGGGGCCAGAAAAGAGCCTGCAGAACCAAGTTATCTTCCCAGCAATCTTTTGTATATGAAAACGCACAAATACTCAAAATAGAGAAAGATTTTTAAAAACTCCACCAGAGTGCATGTATCTGCGTAGAGGCAACATACGAGAAAAACTGAAAGCTTTAAGGCCCTGTGGTTACAAGTAAGGGTCCTCTCAGCATGTCCTGTGATTGACTGCCATGTAGTCCCCAACCTTGCTTGTCATCATTACCAGGATAAAACGAAGGACACGCAGCAATTACCTTTCCAGGTGTTGCAAAGCTGTGTATGAAATTGCACAGACACATAGCTCTGTTTAAAGGCCTGCCCTTTTCCAGCAGTTAAAAATTAGGCCAGCCAGCCAACCAATCAGAAAATAAGTCTATAGCCTTAATTCCCCATTAAGTGCATAATTATGTACTGTATCTTCATATGCTGGGAGGTCGTCTTCAGAGATGAGCAGCGTATGAAAGATTAAAGCCTCCAGATTAATTACACACACATGCTTTTAGTATCTTCAATGCACTTGACCAAATTCAGATGAGTTCTGGATTTCCTACAGAGCATCGTTACTCTTATAATGTCTTGTTACATACACTGCTAAAGGGGAAAACACAGGCTGCATCTGTTCCTTGTGCTCTTATACCTGTCCCTTGCAGCAATACGTTGTCTCCTCTCTCATACCTAAACCGAAGGAAAGGACGGTAAGGTGTCTGAGAAAGGCTCAGGAACTCCCTTTTGCTAGTTCAATCAGTCAGAACAGATTAATTCACGCACAGCTGAGACTCATTTACAACAATAAAAAATTTGGCTTAAAAATGTCTCCATACAGGGGACAGCCAGAACTCCCAGCACGAGTATGTAATATATCGGAGATGCATACTGGAGGGCACCACCAGTGTTACTGGATGAGGTGTCTCACTGCTTGCAGGCTCCAGAACTCAATCCCAGGTCTGTGACATTACCACACATCAGCTGAGTCCTCTGATGAGCCTTCAGCCTGCTGTAGTGTGGCAAATGATTCCTTAAGATGTCTGATTTTTTATTTTTTTTTTCAAATAGAGGATTTGCAATCATAGCTAGAAAGGCTATTAATTTAGCAGTGCCACTAAAGGCTATTATAACAAAGTCATTTATCAGTTCTGCTGAATGGGTTTAATAACACTCTTTAGAAAATTATAGGACAATATGAGAGTAAAATTACCATAGCATTCATTTGAGATTTGAACACTGGACTTAACTTGAAGCCAAATACATCTGTAGAAGTTTCAGTGCTTTATATTATAAGATGTTGCTACATGTTTTCCTTTATCTTCAACGTCTTGCATGTTTTTAGGTGTCAGCACATGATGACAGCATTGGCTGATGAACACAACCATCCGAGATCTAATAGCTCTTCCTGATCTGCATCAAGCTGTCCACAAAGCATTGTCTCACCTCAGTGAGCAGAATGGAGGTACGGAGGGGGAGAGCAGAAAGCCCATATCACACAGCAAGCTGGGGGCTGATGGGAGAACAGAAACCCTGGCTGCTCCATGGACAGATAATCCAGGGCCAAACTGTTTCTTTCACCACTGGACAACACTTACACTTCACAGCCAGAACGAACTTGTGCCATCAGCTCTAAGCTTAAAACCAATCCTCAATTATCCAACTGCAAATCTCAAGTAATCTCCAATTTTCAGACTTACTCTGGATTTGCAATGGTTTTAGTGAGATCAAACTCTTGCCTGTTAGTCTCCAAAAAGAATTTAGAGCTTGAAATGAAAACCAGAGGGAAGGATTAGGCACTTACTGGTGAAGGTTATATTGAAGCCTCTCTTCTCCATGGAGTGGTCGGTCTGGAACTCCAGCCTGGCTACGTGACCGCTGCTGGTCAGAGAGGAGGGGATCTGGTTTCCTGAGAAGGTCCCCAGCAGCGGCGATTCGGCAGTCCCACCATCCTTCACCGCTAGGAAATCAAACTGGGGTTCCACATCAAAATCATTGAAAGCCAAGTGAATCCGGCTCTCGGGTTTAGCTATAATTAACCAAACACAGTGCAAGCTGCTTCCATATTCTTCAGGGTAATTTGGTGACAGCACAATCCCAGATGGGGTGGTGAAGTTGAAAAAGCAGGAAACTGCAATAAGAAACCACCATCAATCACGCAGCACCGTGCTCCTCCAAGATGTTCTGTCATGTTTCCCCCTCCCCCTTATCCCTTGAGCTGGGCGATTCCTGCAAATTTCCAATTGCTTTGCTTCGCAGAGACAATTAAAGAAAGGAAGGGCTCAGTGCTCCATTCACTGCTAGATGTCAGTGATTTATTTGCATAGGGAATAAGTGACTTCAAAGTAGTCTCCAGTCCTGGTTGTGTTTGATTCCCAGTTTTCCAGCCTAGCACAGTGCCAGGCACAGTGCAGCACGGCTTGCTTTTACTGCACAACGTCACTCAGCCAGGTGAGGATTTGGGATTTTGCAGGTGAATCCTCCTGCATATTCCCGAGAGGAAACCTACACCAGAATCAAATGTGTGATGGCAGTTAGTGCAAAATAAAACTAGCATTAAACAAGTTAGCCTTAATAGCAATAATGTCTTCTGTTGTGGCCACAACTCAGCACAACCTACAAAACCCAAGGTAAGGGTTTGAACCAGGCTTTGAGCAACCTGGAATAATGGAAGGTGCCCCTGCCCATGGCAGGGGGGTTGGAACTAGAGGAACTTCAAGGTGCCTTCCAACCCAAACTATTCCATGATTCTAAAGCATCAACTTGGCTGTTGCCCCATGCAGAGCTCTGGGCTGCTCTGTTGCTATCTGTACCCAAGCTTTTTACTCTAAAGTGCTGGGTAAACTGCAGATGCACCTCTGAGTGCAGTGCAGACTTTTCAAGAGTTGCTTAAAAATCCACACTTTTAGTTTATCTTTCTGTTTGCTAAATGCAATTTTCGGCCACGCTCCTCACCAGCCGTAACTGTGCCCAGGCAGTCCCATGGCGTTTAGCCAAACTCCTCACATTCAGGCCACCTCCATCCTGAATTAAATAGTTGTAGGATACAGCAATGAATTGCTAACTCCTTTGTGATGGAGCTGTGAGTCAATTTGCCTTTGCCTGTCTCCTCAGGCAGCTGTTCATACTTGTGTCCAATGAGCACCGAAAAAACGAAGGCTGCTGTTTTGCTTCGGGAGGTGGTGACTTGGCTGCACCGGGCAGGGAACAGCTCAGGAACCTGCCCAAGCTGCCCCAAGTGCCAGGGGCCGGGCAGAATGCAGGGCGAGCACTGGGCAGCAGCCACTTGCAGCCCAGGCATGGGGGCAGCGCCCCTTCCCACTACAAATAAATCACTGACTTCTGCTGGGCCAGCATGTTACCAAAAAGAGGCAAGCTAGACTGCTGTTTCCCACGAAAATCACTAAAACCAACTCTTAACGTAAAGTTGAGGGAAGGAGTGCATATGAAAAAATCTTTAGCTCTAGAGGGTTTTCAATATATACTGTATTTCAGCTGACAAGGTCCATTAATTTGAAAAAGCAAAACTACTTTTTAAGTTGTACCTACCCCATGTTTTTGATATTTTATGTACGTATGCTTCACTCACCTTTTTCCCCACCATCACCCTTGGTAAACTTTGTTACTTGGAACATAAATCTCACCAATTCCTGGCAAAAGGATATCGCACAGAGGGTAAGACTGGTTTTAGTTTGGCATTTATACAATTATTTGGTTCAATGCTCACTCTCCCTCTGTTATTTTCCCTCTGTCTTCCTTCAACGCTTAATGGTTTCAGATCAAATAAGATGGACGGTACCATGATGTTATCAAGGCTAAGAGCTACACAATCTATTTCCTGCCCTCAGCAACAAAGAGAACAGATTAAAGAGAAAACAAACTGCAAAATATCCTCAGGATTTTGGCTCTTTACTAGATGCTGAAGTATCAAGGGATGCTGTCAAATAATTCTGTCAGCAAAAGCTTGGTATAATCTGCCTAGGAATAGTTATTGACAATGAATGCATTCCCACACAGAGAAACATCTCAGCAGTAGGAACCCCTCCCAGGAGCAAGGTATCTCTTATAAATTTTTAAATCCAAAGTGGTAAAATAGCATTCTTACAGGACCTACAGTATCACACAGCCAGCAAGAGAGAGGTACAGTTGCTAGCACAGCTAGTATGGCACAGCACTGGTGGCTCATTTCAGTAAAGAACAACAGAGAACTTGCTGACAAAAGAAAGAAGAGCAGAGCGAGGGAAGAATATAAGAGTAACCCTTGCTAGATAAAACAAAATGACAGGTTAAAGAGTAACAGACAGAACAAAAACCAAAAAGCCTCCACTGCAGGGAAGTAAATGACAATTTCAATTTTCCATACAATAACAAGTGTAGGAGACAGCCCAGTTGCAGGCTGTAGGACAATGGCCACTGTCCCGTGCACCCATGGCAATGCACCAACATACGAGCTCCCCTTGGGGCAGTGGGGAGCCCAGCTTCCCCTCCCAGAGGAGCATGTCCAAGCCAGGAAGCGACAACTGATCCAGAAGGGTCATTAACAAGACTGTGGTGTCCACGATATGAAGATTTTCTTTATCTTTTTAAGCAGGAGAAGTTTTTCTTCAGCGTGAAAGGAGGTTTTTGGTCTGGGGCTGCACCGGACAGCACTGGCACCAGGATCCACGACAGCCTCTCCGCTTTCTCAGAACTGCTTTGCCGGACACCTGGGCAAGAGCAGAAGCTGTTTAACAGACAGTGAAACATGCTATCAGGGTGAAGATGACAGTGCCCAGGAAAGGTGGAAGACAGCTGAGCGCTACCTGTCTCATGCTGGTTTGTGCCTCCGAGACAGTCAGGAACAAAGTGCCCCGAGGAGCGAGCAGTCATTCGGAACGTGACAGATGGACAGAGGTGAGCCCTGCTGCCTGCAGCTGCCTGCAGCCTGTCTGTCAGGATCACCGAGTTCAGAATATCTGTGACACTGAGGCCTTGAGCTAAGAGACTGAAATTAATATTTATTATCATTGTTCTTAAATGTTATGAGAGGACATTTCATTATGTGCATAGGATAGGTTCAAATTTATAAGCCTACACTGACCTTTGTCAATAATTATTATTACAGATCAAGTACCGCCAAAAGCAGTAAGAAAAATCCCTTTATTAAATACATCAGAATAAATCACAGCAGAACTCAGTCGAAACAGAGTACCTATTAAGCCAGTGAGACCCATGTCATTAACAAATGAGTAAAAGGTATTTATTCAAGCCATCACAAACATTATGAAGATTCTGCCTTCATTTAGAGCAGCAAAACAGTGAAGAAACAGCTCATTGCTTCTTGTCTTAGAAACTGGAGTGGGACACAGGGCTGGGGCATGAGAGCAGTGCCCTGCGGTCCCAGTGTGCAATGCTCATGGTGGAGCTGAACATGGAGGCCGCCAACAGCTCTTCACCAGCACAGCAGCTTGTCTCTGCGCTTTCAGCCAGGAGCAACTTCTGCGTGCGTCTGGTCAGTCTAAGTGCAACTCACTTCTCTTTTCTTCTGCCTTCAAAAGATCCTGCCTCCTCACAGACCAGCTTGGTGGCCCCCCCCCACTCCATCTCTGCTCCTCCTGCACGGGAGAATCCAGGGCTGATCCCGGGGAGATGGCACACCTGCAATGCATGTGAATGGGAAAGGCACCAGGTTCAGGGGCTGAAAACCAAGCAGGGGATCACTGTAATAATTTCAGTCTCCATGGAAACAATAAAAAATCCTGACTTCTCTCTCAGCTTTTAGATATCATTCCCACAGACTCTGACAACTTGGGAGAGAGCTTGAAGACAGTAACAGATTTTCTGCCTTACCTTTCCTTTTTAAGAAGATCCCTCCTCTAGGCATAGCTGCTGATGGACTGGAAAAATAGGACCCCAGCAGGAGCCTGGTTAATAACCGGCATGCCTCACTTGGGGAAGCATCTGTCCCAAATAGCTAACAGTGCTGGAAGTTCAGGGCACTGTTCAAGCTGTGAAGCAAAGTGCTTTACATTTTGTATTTTCCTCTTTCTGTGTCTGCTATTTCAATAAACACATCTGCATCACAATGCATTTTCCTTCTTAAAACCCTGAGGCACCAACAGGGCAAGTGGGAGGTGAGGGAAAGGAGTCTAGAGCAAATATTAACTGGGAGAACTTTTCTGTGTTTCAGAGCAATAAACTCTTCAGCTTACTCTGATGGAGTAGCTGTCACTGCCAGCTTGTGGCTGACTGGGACGGGAGAGGACGTATGTTAAGAAGAATGAAAAATAGGCAGGTTTTGGGTACCAGATCTTGAGGAAAATACCATCAGTGAACTTAAAATAGACTGTATAGGAACCTCTGTGCACACAGAAGAGCGCTACAACGCCAAAGTGGGTTTCATTTCTATCCACTCAAAACAGGAACAGTGATTGAGTTACCGGGAATAAGACAAGTTTCTTAAACTTACTGGAAGATGCTGATCCCCACTGGGACAGTGTTTGGCTGCTTGTCTGCCAGGGTTTCTGGAGCCATTTGTTATTCAGGAGGTGCTCCAAGGCTTCTGCACAAAGACAAGATCCTTTCCCATGTGCCCCTGTTTATTTTAAGGGAACTCTCCCCCTCCCTGCAGTCTCTCTTGGGAATCGGTGGTAGCGTCCACAAGATGACAGAAGTTTAACTGTCACTTTTTGGCAAAAGCTCCAAACTGGTCTAGTGATCTTGTTGGGTACCTTTCCTGTTCTGCTCCCTTGCAGTTTAGTGGAGCATCCTTCCTCTGCGGCAGCACTTGGGGCCGTCTGCCAACTGCTGCAACACACTCCTGCAGGCTGGGAGCTGCAACAGGCAGGGACTTGACTTGACTCTCCACACAGTCCCACAGTCTCGGCACACCAGGTGCATGAAGGACAGCTGCTGTAACACCAGAAAGGGCAAGGCACCCCCAGAGTGTAACTGCAACTGAGGTGACAGCAGCTGCACACCAGTGATTACATGCAGGTTCAGCCACACGTGAAGGTCTGCTCATGGGGAGCAACAGAAAGAGCCTTAAAGATAAACTTGCACACATCAACTCCACCTGCAAATTAGAAATGTCCTACCGCAGCTTTCTCAAACACCAACCGCACACGTAACGCATTAAAGTAAAATAAGGCAGGTATAAGGGAACTTCTCTGCAGACCAGACTGAAGATGGCAACATAACACACACCGCATTCCCATTTTCTGGATATAGAGACAGGCGAAGGGGACAGAGATGACCTCCTCGCCTGATAAAACCAGTAAGTGTCATTTCAGATTCAGACTCACGCAAAGAGAAGCAACCCATCATGCTGAGCAACTGTTGTCAGGAATACGGACAGATGCCTTGGCACAGGGAAGCTCATTTATAGCAGCATGAAACCCTATCAGGGTAACAGTGCAACGGATTCAATCAGTAAAATAACAAGCATGGAGACAACCCAATAAACTGCATCCTCCTGATCAGTGCTGAGAGTGCAGCTGGGAGCACTGGTGAGCTGCCCGCACAGCACTGTGGCCTGACCCCACTGTGAAGTCCCCCCCTCCTGGTCCTCCTCACGCAGGCTCTCTCTGCAGGAGGAGCATCCCTGCCGAGGACGCGAGAGCTAGCCAAATCTGCTGGATCACCACCACAACCTCATCTCACACCCTCTGGCCTTATCACTGCAACCTTTCTGCTGAACCTGGCTGACTGCACAAGCACCCCAAGCCCCTAACAATTTGTTAGAAACTGAGAGAACACATGGAGCAGCAGCTCACGGCAGGAGACTGTTTCTTCTGGCTCTACAACTGTTAGACAGAACTCACCGACAAAGTGACACCGAGGAGAACACAGGCTGTGGTTCGACCCAGGTGGACGTCAGCTTTCCTTAGCTACAGCCACCAAGGGAAACTTCACAACTGTGACACGTGGCACGCTGGAAGATGTGCAGCTTATTTTAGACAACTCTCAAGGAAGAGCAGAGGAGAATGGTTAAGCAGCCCTCATATATAAAAGTCACAGAAAAGGAAATGGAAAAATTTCATATAGGTTACACTAAAAAAAAATGCCTGGGAAGTTCATGGGGGACAATTATAACCCAATTCATTATCATTAAGAAGGTGCTTAAGTGCACTCCTGCCCCGCACAGCACCTAGGCATGTACATCTACTTAAGCAAACATTTAAATCTCGGTGCTTTGATAAACTAGGGCTGCAAGGGAAAGTGCCCTGCTTAAAATTAAGATGGGAATGGTCTTACATGGCTGCAACCGTGAAACAAGGTTGTTAACAAAAGCTACAAATCCCACATGTATATAGAGATCATGGTAATCCTGCCTTCATTTAATTTGTTTCCCTTACTGCAGAGAAAGACCGGATCTCAGTGGTTCAGGGGAACCGGCTGAAGATAAGGAGCATTTCACCACCGATTTGCTGCTCTGAACCCAACCCAGATCAAGCGCAAGCAGAAGGTGTTAATGGGTCCTGAAGGACTCACATCTGCTACACAAACACAGAAACCACCTAAGCTCAGGAAGTGGCCTCAGCAGGGAACGAGCCCGTTTCTTGGCAGGATTTCAGCGGCACAAACCCAGGATGCGACTGGCTGCTCTGCACAGGTGGGAGCTGACGTGTTTTGGTAGGTTAAGGTTAGCTACCAGTTCCCTTCCCCAGCTTGTCTGGCAGAGATAATTAGAGCGTCTCTCTGCCATTATATAGGGAAAATTGTATCAGGGTGCTTCATAAAAACACCAATCAAAAAAAGAAAAAAACCCACATGGCAAAACAGCTTGAAAATAAAAATTAAGAGAATCCCAACACTCCTTCCAAAATCCACTAAAAGCAACTGCATCTACAAGCAGATAAACAAGTCCAATGTTAGCTAGAAAAAGAAAATCTATTTACAGCACGAAGGAGAAATATTTTGTGAGTTTAATGTAAACTGGTCCATCAGCACTGCAAAAAGTAAGAGGAATTAAGAATAAAAGAAATAATATGAAGAGCACACAATGGATCAGGTTTCATTGGAAGAATGAGAGCTTATGCTACAATTCAGAAGCCCAAAAATCTCCCTTTTAATGAAAACAATCTCTAGTTCCTCTAAAAGAAAATTTTGTGGCATTTCTGATTAAAGAATTATTGGAAAATAAAGGATCATTCTCATCATCTTATCTGTCCACCTCCTTAATACAGACTATGAAACAACTCCTGCTTCCTACAGATCTCCGGAAAGGAGTATCCAATGCCAATTTATAAACATTCAGGTACGGAGAACCCATCACTGCCTTCAGCAGACTGCTCCAAGGGTTAACTACTCTCTCTGTTAAAAAGCTATTATTTTTTAAAAAGGCAAACTATGCTTTTATCACTGCTAACTTGAGACACACTTTTCTCCAAATCACTGTTCATAGAGAAGGCTCCATAGGTTGCTGTGAATAGTGGGCAGGAAAAGAAGCAAAGAGAAGAAAGAAAGAGAAAGAAAATAATGACCAACTGACAATTTAATTTAGAGCTAAATGAAAAACTCGTCAAGTGATATGAAATTACATGTTTCTGTTCAGTAGATTGCTGGGAAAACATCTATCGCACTTTGCACTTCCAGCTACTAATCCTAAATCATAGAATCATAGAATTGTTCAGGTTGGAAAAGACCTTTAAGATCATCCAGTCCAACCATTGACCCTACTCTGCCAGATCTGCCACTAAACCGTGTCTCCAAGCACCACATCTACGCGACTTTTAAACACTTCTAGGGATGGTGACTCAACCACCTCCCTGGGCAGCCTGTTCCAATGCTTGATAACTCTTCCAGTGAAAAATGTTTTCCTAATGTCCAGCCTAAAGCTCCCCTGGCGCAACTTGAACCCGTTTCCTCTTGTCCTATCGCTAGTTACTTGGGAGAAGAGATCAGCTCCCACCTCTCTACAACCTCCTTTCAGATAGTTGTAGAGAGCAATAAGGTCTCCCCTCAACCTTCTCTTCTCCAGACTAAACAATCCCAATTCCTTCAGCTCCTCCTCATAAGACATGTTCTCCAAATCCCTCACCAGCTTTGTAGCCCTTCTCTGGACACGCTCCAGCACTTCAACGTCCCTCCTAGACTGTGGCGCCCAAAACTGAACACAGGACTCAAGCTGCGGCCTCACCAATGCTGAGTACAGGGGCACGATCACTTCCCTGCTCCTGCTGGCCACACTATTCTTGATACAGGCCAAGATGCCGTTGGCCTTCTTGGCTACCTGGGTGAATGTTTGTACCAGACAGTGCACACAAAAGGTTAGCCCCTCAGCTCAGAACTAAAATTTGCACTCTTTGCAAAGAGGAGCGAAGAATATTCAGCAGGTAGAATAGGCCAATATGGGATTAACAAAACAAAACAAAAGTAATTACCACTAAGGAAAAGAGAGATTTTGTACTGCTATTAAGGAAAATCAGATGTTCAAAAGACAGGAAAAATGCACAAAATCATAATGCGTCTGAAGAGGATGACTATGTTAGTGCTGTACACTCATGTGGAAGGACGGGGGCCCCTGGGCTGTGCTGACCTCCTACTGGAGCCAACTCGAAGATGACTCTCAACAACGTGAAGGATTTTGCTGGTGCTCAGTTTGGTCCGAGACAGTTCACGCACCATTCGCAACAAGGCAGCGCAGACTGTTGCTTCCCACAATTCTGCATCTCACGGCTTCTGCGAGCAAATTGGTGAGGAGGAATGGGCTGTGGCTGAGGTCTTCAAGTGAACAAGAAGGGAAGAAAGCATAACATCTGCTCCAACGCCAGAGAAGAATACACACAATTTAACATAATTTCAATTGGAAATCTTTGGGAAATGCCTTCTACTCTTTTTAGAGGAACATTGTGCATGACTACTGCTGTAAGCAGGTCTATAATACAAAGACAGTTTACGATAACATAGCAAAAAGAGAGTCACTGGAAACTAACGCGGATCCTAAAGCAAGACCAGAGCAACATCAAGACCCTCGTAATGACTATCAGATCAACGGACGTGAAGTGTCAGCAGGAATCCAGAAGCCCTCTGAAACAGCACAACTCAAATGACGGCCCCTCCATTTAAACATACACAGGCACATATGCATATGCACACATGCGCACATATTTATCCCCAATACTTGCGGAGTTGCAGTCAAGTGACGCCAAACAAAACCCCTCGGTTCAGTGCAGAAACCTCGGCCCTCAGGTTTGCTTGATGCATTGCCATCATAATGTACATACTGTTTTATTTCACTATGTTTTATTTACCTTTAGAACATGTGACGGGTCCCAAAAACTTGAAGTTTGCAAGGCTGAGATCAATGAATTGAACTTGTATCAGAAAATAAGTTGTTTTCAGAAATGACTCTCCCAGAGGAACTGGCAGAGGATAGTTAAAACAAGGCAAAAACTTTGCTTTTATTCAGCGAGACGGTTACAAAGGACATACATTGTCATGACACTTTATGCCATAATCTATCATGGAAAATGACGGCACTGCTTGGCGCAAGTCAACCATTCAGGTAAAGGTGCAGGACCAAAAACTCAGGAGCTGCAGGTCACAGGCACACAGAGGCAGGGCTGCAGGGCAGGGCAGGGCAGGGCAGCGGAGCTGCTGGAGAGGAAGAGCAAAGAACCTTGTAAAACTTACTGAACTGCTGCAGAAGCCCCCTGAGAGCAATCCCCTTGCAAAGGGGATGTTAGATCTTTCCTTCCTTAGCAAGGAAACATAAACCTTGTGAAACAAATTTTGGCCATAGAAAATGTTTTGTAGCAGGGCCTTCCACTGCAATAGTTCACATAAAATTCAGATAATGAGTCTTTCCCTACTATACATGAGTATGTTTAAACAGTAATTCCAACCATGTATTTGAAAGTTATGGCACTACTGAAACGCCCTGCTCCCCGACTACAGCTATCCAGACTTTCATCATCCTTCTCACTGCAGTAACTGAACAACTCACCGGCTTTCTGTTATAGCTGTAATTATGGGCTGGTTCCCCATTGATAAGCTTAATAATCCCCTCAGCCACAGGTAACTGCAGACTTCAGTTTGAATATATGTCCCTTATGAGTTCCTACTATCAGAGCACAAACCTCATCTAAGTAGCACAATGGTTTTCCTTAGGTAACATTTATCCACATGACATCTCCCCTAAGGCCATTTTGCTGTCCTTCAAGACTGCAAGAAAACTGAACGTAGCTCTGTACGAAAGCAACGGCTCAGGTTATGCTGGGTTGTGAGGACTGCCTTAGCCTTTGACAGATACCACAGTTCTGTCACTTTGAAAATGCAACTGTCAGAGTGAACAACAGTAATTACAAAGCTGATTTGAGCACTATGAGGTGCTGCAGAACAGGGAGAAGGAGGTGTTCAGTATCCAGCCATCGCTGACACCCAGACACCCACACTGCACAGAAGCAGACACCAGGCTCAGAGCAGGGGTATGGATGGTTGTGCTGCCCATCCAGCTACAGCACTACAGGTTCCCAGGCTCCAGTGTAGTTATTTCAAGTATCTCAGATAATCAGAGATAATCTGAACATACACAGCAAGGCCAGGGATACCTTGCTTAGTAAAGGGTTTGCAGAGGACATGCAGTAGGAAGTCCTGCAAAGTTTCTCAAGTGTGCTACGTGCTCTCCCTGGACGGTTAAGGGATGCAATGACAACAAAGAGGATGAAGATGGAAGGTCTCTTATCATGAAGGCACAGACAGCCATGAATTAAGAACCTGTTGCAATAAGCAGATGCATGACTTGAATGGTTTGTGTTGCTTTGTCATCGAAGCCCCAGGAAATGAGTTCTTCACAATAAATTCTGTCTGCTCATAAATCATTTGCTCAGGACAGCAGGATGCACCGTAGTGCGCTGTTTAATCTCCATCTGCATTTGTCACGCATTTGCAGCTAGAATCAGAAGCACTGAATTGTTCGCATATTCCAACTAGCAGCACATAAACCAGGTTACCTTATTTTCCCCCCTCATACCCAATACATTTAATGGTCTCCCAACATTTACAGAGAGTTGTCACTAATCCCACTACAGATTTCATGCCAGGTTACACATTTTGTCATGTCACCTCTTCCGATTCACGCACACTAATATGATGCTGTCTAGAATAATGGCAGGGGAGTAAAGGTGCAGAGAGGGCTATGAAACACTTTTTCCACTACCTACATGTTGCCTTGTTGATTCATAAATATCCGAAGCTGGAGGACCACAGCGAGCAGAATACATTGGAATTATTTTAACTACAAGATTCACGCCTGTACTATGCTTTGCATGGACTGCTGATTGGGTCTTGATCTGAAGCCCCCGTTCAATATCTACCTATAAAAAAATAATCCTACTTTACTGGAAGTCTCCTTCCTATGCTACTATGATCCAATCCTCTCAGACTAAGCACAAACAATGGCTTTAGTCTCACTACAAACTGTCAGCAAGAACCTCAACCAAATCATCAGCTGTTCAAATTCATCTGAGCTTCTGGGACATGAAAAAAAGGCCAAACTTCTGATGCTAAGCACAGAAACGGTCTAACACTTCCCACTGCAAAGATAACTTGGGAAACTCCATTTTCCTCATCAGCATCTTTAGCTAATTTGCTTACAGAGAAAAGCAAGTAGGAAGGGAGTCGTGGCATCTGGAAAAGGCAAAACTCATAAAGTAACTGCTTCCTTTCCCCAAATAAACAGTCTCAGACGTTCAGAGCTTAAATTAGTGTTTGAAAAGAAAAGCACTTACTTGAAACCTGTTCCCACATTCTCCCATAAATCGCCCGTGCAGGGACGCTAACACCCCTGCTTCTCCCACAGCTCCTGAAGAAACCAGCCTCAGCTCTGCAGGAACAAGGTTTGCCCCCCAGCTTGTCATCCCTTTGGTATGGATCAAGTCCTGCCACACTACAAATAAGCATTTTGTACTGGAGTATCTAACACCAGCACATCTATTTATCTTCACAGTGAATACACAATTCTAAAAATTCGCATTTCTGTTTTCTCTGTATTCATTTTCCCCGCACTTTTGCCCTCTCTCTGTTGCTCAACTGAATTTTCCTTTCCTATTCTTTTGTTAGGTCCAGTCTCGCTGCCCTAGACACAGTATCTGTTCAAAGGCACAGATTTTAACATATCTAACCAAGTAGCGATGAGACAAAAAGAAGAGTCTGCTTGTCACCAATTGGGGAAAATATAGATACTTTTGTGAGTTTTGGTAATGTCCAAATACAACACTGTTTCTGAGTGAAGGTTCCGTCAATATAATAAAGCGGATTGTCCAATGCATCTTCAAAGGACAGTGGGACCATTAAAACCCAATGGGGACTGCCCATGTAACTCCCATTTATATCTGAAAATTTTATCCTTAGTCACTACTGAGAGCATAATATCTTACTTCCGCTAAGAACTCATGCAACAAATTAAAAATTGAGCTCCAGCAGCAGGGAGCCTGAATATTGTCAGATAATGAAGGAAAATTAAGTGGCCAAAAATAGAATCAAGTTTTAAATTACTGTTTTTCTTGTGTCCATGCCTCCTCTCTCAGAGACCAGAGCCCTGCTTTCTCTCCAGAAGGGATGTGACCCACAACGCCAGGAGGGCAGAGGCATAGAGCAGAGAGCACACACAACCCCACGTCTCCACCTGGACCCTGCTCCCCACTGCACATCCCTCCTCTGCTGAGAGATGGGCCGAACCAAACTCTCCCCATGGCTTCAGGTAAGTGAAGTTGCAGCTTGGTGCCACCTCTGCCACCATGAGAAGTGGCCCTATCCCGGGTACCAAGCACAGACATACTCTTTTACATGACCACCTCACCACTCCATGAAAATATTTTGGAGCCATCTCCTTACTGACTTACAAACACAAACTGGTTTCTGAGCAGACCACTGGCTACTCTTTTGGCAGGTAATTGTTTTCTGTCCCTTCAACTCAAAGGCAGGCTGGCACTCGAACTTCAAACTGTCCCCGTGGTGAAACGTGGATCCTTCTCTCCTGCCGTAGGCTGGGATCCCGGGATCACCGCAGCTCCCTTGGTCAATCTCTGAAAGAAAGAAAGCAGAAGTTGCATAGGGAAAAGGCTCTGATGCCGAGCTGGCGCAGCGCCCACCGTACATCTGCACTGCGTGCTGCCTACCAGCGCTCCGGCAAAGACCCAGCATCCCCGAGGGAGTGCTGGTCTCCTCCGCACCAGCACCAAATGCAGCTGTGATTTGTCTTTAATAGACGAATTTTACCACTGTCACTGAAAGGCTCTAATAATCTCTCCTAACTGCCTCCTCATCCTTAAATTAATCACAACTAAATGAGGCTTTGAGCAACCTGGTCTAGTGGAAGGTGTCCCTGCCCATGGCAGGGGCGTTGGAACCAGATGAGCTTTAAGGTCCCTTCCAACCCAAACCCTTCTATGGTTCCATGAACTAAATGAAAAATACAGCGATACCCAAGGACATCCTACTCTGAAGCAGAGAGACCATGTGTCACTCAATGGGACCAGACCTTGGCCTCCTTTGGCAAGGAGGATAGAGTTGGGATGCATTTGCTGGATTGCGATGTCTGCTGTCTCTCCCTCCCTTCCTACCCCCATTTCCATTTCTCCGTGTGGTCCCGAAGCAGCCAGCTGACGCCGTATTGCATGGAAACATACAGTTAATCTCCTGCTGCACATGTATTTTGACGTCAAGTAAATCATGGACACAATTTTCTGTTATCTTCTGCTCTGTACAATGTAATTTCAAAAGGCCCCCTGCTCTGTATCACTACCAAACTTCATTCCTTTACAGCCTCCTTAGTGCTCCCACATCATTTATCTGCTTCACATTCTTCTCGTCTTCCATGTTCTCTAGTTTTTATCCCCATCATCTATGATCAGTCTCACTGTCTTTTCTCCCCATTTTCAATTTCTTACACCAAATTGGAAACTTCTTTTATGACATTTTCTTTACAGAGGAAAATCGCATAATCCAAAATTTGCATTACTCCATCTAATATTCCAATTTGCTTTGAATAACAACAAGCACCTCATTATTTTTCTGACTTCAGGCAGCTTAGATACAGGTGTATTTTGAATAGAAGTCACAACAAGGCACCTAGCTTCTGCTACTGCTCTATGTATCTTGAACTAAAGAGTCACTGCCAGGTAATGAAGCATCCCCAAAATAATTTAGCATAAATTAATATTAAAGTTTTCATTAAATAGGTGTCTTTTTTTGCTTGTCAGTGAAAACGGTTTGCCAGGATTTAGATATATTCCCACAGACTTTAAAAATCCAAATGTTTATGATTTGTACTTGCATATAAGAGACAAAAAATAAAACAGTTCAGATATTAAAGTAGCAGTGAACTGTACATTACTCTCTGAAAAAAAAAACCACAGAGGAAACAAATAGTGCAAATCATGAAAAGAAAATTCAGCTTTAAAACTCAAGAAATAACAAGATCAAAGGGTAGCATGCATATTTCAAACGTGTATCATTGTGTCCTGACAAAGACATGGGAAACCAGTAATGCTTCTGCTACAAGTCAACAGCCTCTAAAACTTAATTTTTGTTCCTTTCTTTCCCCCACCTTGAAGTCTTGAAATGCAGTATTAGAAAACGGCACTAACGGCAAGCTGTCCTGCAGGACGCCCTCCACACAGCGCCTCCAGTCCCTGCTCTCACTGACGCCGGTGACCTTGGGTGCCCTGGGGAAGGAAAACCTTTCCATGTGAACGTGCTGGTGCTGCTCTGCCGGTGTTTGGTTGGAATGAGATGGATGCCAACAAATGTCACTCCAGCCGTCTCTCGCACCAACGCACACCCTGCAAAGGGCCAGGGTGAGCAATGCTGTCGCCTCCCAGCCCACTCTGTACCCAGCACTGCCGGGGCCATGGGGAGCAGAAGTACCAGCTGCTCCTCCACGTTCAGAGGCTCTTCCATGGAGAAGCAACAAAACTCTTTAACACAGCCACGCAACACATTCCTGCCCATGCCTGACTCCAGCAAGGGAGCCCTCTCCTCCTAAAGCCCATGGGAGTTGTGCCATTAGGTTCCTCACTGACCTGAAGGGCTTCTCTCTGCATGTGTCCGTGGCTCCAGAGGAACTCCACCAAGGGGCTGCAGACAGACATGCGAAGGAGCTCCAGCTGCTGCAGAAGCCAAAGGGAGCTACAAGTGTTCAGCACATTCACTGCTTTTGTGAAATGAGGACGTGCTCAGGCCACCAGATACTCAGAAAAAATGCAGCCAAGCAAAGAAAAACAACTCCCTTCGACCCTCTGCTGAGAAAGACTAAAGGTGACACAGATGCTCTGGAGGCACTGACTGACTGGTCTCCTCCCTCCCAGGGCTTCCCCCTCACTTCTGAGCTTGTGTAGTCCTTTTCTGTCCCACTGCATGAACCCAGCTGGAACATCTCCACAGACAGAGCGAAATCACAGGTTTAAGAACGGGAGAGAAATGAAGAATCGGAGCTCACATTTTCCACTGTGCACGTGATCTCCTTGTGAGCAGCAGGCAAACAAAGCCAGCACATTTTATTACATTAGAGAGGTCAGAAAATGGAATTTCTGTCTTGAGAAAATCCCCTGGTTCCTACATAGTAAAATTCATGAAATATTTAGCAGGGCAGAAATTCCAAAAAAGAGTGATTCAGAAATATCAAAACATGTTACTTCAGTAAGATTGAAACATTTCTCCTGATGAATGTTTAAGTAAAATCACTTCCACATTAGAATAATAAAAGTCAAAACTAAACAAGAACATCTAAATCAAGTGTTTTGACATTATTTAAATGAAACAAGTCGAAATGAATCTTTCAAAACTTCTCCATCAAATATTATATCCTGCAGATAAGATTTTGACAAAACAGCATTTTCTAACAGAAAACGTTTCACCAGAAATTTTTCATCAGTTATTTGTGCTATTTGTCTCCTGGCAGTGGGTGGGGAAGCCGCGTCCCTTTGCTCAGCACCGAGGAGGCAGCCTACAGTTCCTGCGTGACTCATGGGAGCAAGAACAGAGCTGGTGTGGGCAGCGCCACCAGCCCGGCTCTGCTCCTGTCCCCAGCTGCACTGACACACCGCAGGCACCCAAAACTTAGGCCACTCTTTTCCTGCGGTTCTGTGAGAATTTCTGCTCTTGCCTGACTTGCCTCTGGAGGCAAATGAGGATTTTGGAGCTGCAAGCAAGCACTGCACTAGCAGAATGCCAGCTTCTGGAAAAATCCACAAGACGTGGGATTGGTGAGCACTTAGAGGCCATACCTAAGGAAATCACACAAATATTACTGCTAGTCAGAAAAGATCCTTAAAAAGAGAAGATTCAATCTCACGCACATTATTTCGTACATACATTAACTTTGCTTAAACTAATGAAAGCTGATAGTGTTAGGTACGTATCTGAAGGAACCAGGACCAGGGAGCTTTTATTGCCTAGTTCTTTTGCTGATTCCAACAATGAGGAAGAAAGGATCTAAAGAGGAAACAAGAAAGCCCTTTCTTTCTGCATGGCTTTGCCACATACCTCCCATCTAAACCACTGCTGCAGGGCAAATGCAGAAACTGAATGTAGCAGGCTCATTAAAACCCTGTGGCATACCATCAAATCACTCCCGCTAAGGTTTATATGAGACTTAAATACAAGTAACGCGACCCTGAGAGCAGCCCAGGTCACCACATCATAGCTAAAAGCCTTCACATCTGTTGGTTCAGCAGTATTTCAGCGCTAGTGTTTTATGACGTGAGTCAATACAGTTAATGGAAAAGCAGAGTAGGAAAGATATAAACACCACGTTTTCTGACAGACTTCCACCATCAACAATATTGGGGGGTTAGGTAATGTAGAACCTAAATAAATAAACAAATAAATACACGTAATCAATGAAAACTACCTGCATGTTACCTGGGCTTCTCAGGGAAACCTAAGAGTATTTCACTAGACAAAATGAGACTGTGCACTCCATGGCAGGGAGCACCACCTCAGCTTCGAAAGCGAACTCTGAACGACAGCAGCAGGACTAGTTTCAGATAGGTGTATTTCTCCCGTGAATCTCCTAGGATCAGGCACCTTAAGACATTATTGTTTGTTCTCAGTTTGACATATATACACATGTACGAACACCTTTACATGCAGCTTGCAGGCAGGCATCTATATAGAGAGTTCTGTATTTATATAAAATATAGATATAAAGCTAGATATGGAAACCCAGCAAATATTCCAACCAAACACCTTGGGCAGCACCGATTTGATTACAACCAGAAAAGGTCAGTAGAGGAAATCTTCAGGCTCCAGCTCTGCAGAGCTCCTAAGCCTCTTAGCACCATGGGGCTAAATTTCAGCTCTAAAGCTAAGCTCTCCAGAGCCAAAGACTTAGTCAGCATTTCAACAACAATAAATACTGTTTAATCATCCCCTGCCTGCAGCATGCTGCCAGTTCAGAACACAGACCTTAGTCAGCTCTACCCAAACTAACCCAATTCCAACAGAACTCCAAACTAGATTAGTGTGTCTATAAATTTAGTTTTAATTTTAAATTATTACTTTATATTAAAAATATATAAATATACATGTTAGACTAAACTAAAAATCTGTTTTTTCTATTTTTTCATGTTTTAATATTTGTCACTTACCACAGAATTTTGTGGTATTGATTTACTTTTATGCTATTGCTTGTAATAACCTCAAGCTCATCAGTAACAGAAACACATTTTTCCCCACACCTCCCCTGAGAGGACGATCAAGCATCTTCAGTCCACTGATATGGAACATAACTGCAGAAGGATTGTGAGTGAGATTAGGGGAGGCTGAATACTCTTCAATAAACCCTAAATTTCTCAAGAACTTTTGAAAATGTTACCTGAAGGAATTAACCCTGTTACAAGGGGTTGACCTGGGAACTTTCAAAGAACCATGCGGATGGCTGCAGAAGGCACCAGGCTGCTCTAAGGGGAAGGTATTCTCAGAAGAAGTCATTTGAGATTAAAGGAGAGAAGGGAGAGGTAAGACCCGGGACCCCAGGAGGTTGCCCGCCTTCTCACAAGTCAAGCACTAAATTGCAATATCAATCAGCTCGCTACAGTTGTGAGAAAGGAAGGACTTTTCCAGCAAAGTGAAGCTTAATACAAATTTCTGCTAACAAGCGCTGGAAGTCCAAAAAACACTGTTCACTATTATGAGAGAACGTCTGGTTAAAAGGATAAAAGTGGCTGCAGTTGAGACATCAGAGATTTAGAAGTAATCTTCATGAACATTACTGAGCCAGATCCTCAGCTGGTAAAGACTGACACAGCTTAACCGAAAATCAATGCTGTCACCCTGATTTACACCTGCTAAGCATTTGTTCCAAATGCACCCAAATCTTGCCGTGCAGATTTGGAAAAACCTGAATCCAGATACCTCATGGTTTGTATACTCTTCGTGGTGCAAATCTGCTTTCTCTTTACTCACAAGTGAAGCCAAAGCACCTGGTTGGCTCCCCCTTCGCAGGAACCCTGTACTAAAACTTGGATGGCACGCTGCCCTCCTCAGCATGTTCCTTCCAACAGGTTCTTCAATCTGTGCATCAATAAATCTCTTCGGCGTAACTGTTTCAGCACTAGCAACAGGCTTTATGATTGCATTACACTTAAAATATACACTAAAACTTACAAATTTTAGGATAGATGGCTACTTAAGCATACTCTATAAGCAATATTCTGCCCTTCTATTAGGCAGATTTTGGTCTTGACTTTATACAGCTCCATTAGCTGCAATTTTCCTCTCACAATTAGAAAGAAGCGTGGCCATAAAACTGTTACTGAAACTTGTTAGTAAGTTGCATATAACTTCATGATGTATTTGGCAAGTGCTAATTGCCTCTTACTTAAATGTTTCTTGCTTTGTAACTCGAAGCATTTGCAAAAACTAAAGGAGTTTTATGGACCTGGCTGGTTGGAGGTTAGCTTAACCTCAGGATAGTGCCAGCACGGACCTCAGGCAGGGAGTGTATTTCTTTGTTCACGCACAAATCCGTTTTCCAAGGTCAAGAAGCTGCTGTACAAAAACTGCAAAAACGCCTAGAAAAAAAGATTGGAATGACAGGCAGAGAGTAGCCTCTACTTCTAATACATGCAAAGGACAGGCGCTCCCCCGAGACGAGTCCCTCCTTTAAGGCTCCTCAGGGGACAGCAGAACCAGAGCTCTCCCTTTCTCTTCTTCTCTAGGAGGTTATGGACATAGAAGAGTACAGCAGAACAGGCAGAACCTGTGCACGTCAAGCTGACAAGTAGGGAAGGGAGAAGCACATTTGACATTGGAAGGTCCATACAACAGGACTCCAAAGCATGAATGATAACGGTGATCCCCAGACCCACTGGGGAGGTCACAGGGAGCAAGGGCAGCTCGGCCTTGCTATAGATCAAGCTACCAGGAACATCAAAGCAAGTCAGAGGAGGAAAAAGTCAAGCTCCTTACAGATCCAAAGTTCACAGAAGATGAACACAAGTGTAAGGAAGTCCTTATATCTTGTTCTTTGCAACTTTATGTGCTATGCTATAGGGTAAACCTAATTTATCAAGAGACTGAAAAGAATATGTCCACGTTGCCTTTTGGATGAGATGAACAAACCAGACAGGATCTCAAAGCAGAGCTGGTGAGCGCTTTTGCCCATGCCCAGCTGGCAGGCAGGGGTGCAGTAGCACGCTCTGCCAGCCTGCCAAGAACCAACCGCAAACGTGGCAGGCCACAGACATCACAGCTACCACAGAGAGCCAGCTTTCAGGCTGGTCCAGTCACAGCCATAGGACTGCAATAGTACCATTAAGATGCTCCCTAGACAATCAGGCTGGATTTGACTTTTCCTTCCTTCAATTCCTTTATCTCTTACCTGTGTCTCTCTATGACTTTTCTGCTGACCTGGTCCTGCCATCCTGTAAATACTCCAGCATCATGGCCCAGTTCCCCCTTCAAGGTACTGCTCGGTCAGCCCGGACACGCCAGCATTTAGTCCAACCAGGTTCTCTGGTAGGTCAGGTCCCTTCAGGCTCCTAACTGCTTTTACTTCAGCATCAACCCACAGCACCACTACGGGCAGGTCCCGGCCTGAGCACAATATGACACTTTCCAGCAACGCAGTGAGTCCCAGGGAAACACTTAAAAAATGAATGAACTCTAACGGGTATTTAGGGCCCTTGAAAGAAACAGATTTAAATGTTACAGCTGATGCCGGTGGAAGCTGCTGGTACTCAGAGGTTTCAGGAGCAGCCCCCATGTCTAGACGAAGATTTGTGTGC
Source organism: Burhinus bistriatus (assembly GCA_013397275.1). NCBI lineage: Eukaryota > Metazoa > Chordata > Aves > Charadriiformes > Burhinidae > Burhinus > Burhinus bistriatus. Next base: position 200,275 of record VYXH01003057.1, read on the forward strand.
CTGCTTTTAGACATCAGAGCCAAAAGAGTAAGCCATCCCTGGTATCAGCAGGCCATAGAGAAAACCAAAAGGCATTCAAGTGCCCTGAAAAGAGATTCACGATGACAACCACCCCAAAAAGCAACTGACATCTAAGTGGAAGTGTTCCTGTGTGTCTGCGTTGGCGGCTGCAGCATGGGAACAAGCTCCCCCTCCATGGGCACGAGACTACAGGATGGAGGAAGGAGAGCACATTCTTCAGAGCTGTGCTCGCAGAGGAAAGGATGGACCTCTAGGTGCTCACACCGAATGAGGAGGCACAAGATGGAGATTTCTGGATAAATCTAAAAACAACTTAAATCAGGAATCTAAGAAAAGCTTCAGCTGGAATCGTGAGTCACTTACATGAGTTAGAAGGAACACTTTCCCATCACACTTTCTCTAACTTTGCAAATACCTACAACAGCAAACACAGAAGCTTATGGCAGAGTTCAGCATTCACATCCTAATGCATTTCACAAGTTTCTTTTGAAAAATCCCAGCATTAACTTTTATTTCATTTGTAATACTCCAGACCAGTCAAAGTTTAAAGTAATTGATACCACTAATCTCCTGGAACCACTGATCACTTGGATCTCATGTTCCCCTGCAGACACAGTCTGTTGCCATCAGCTGAAATGCACCAACCCTCTTCCAACAAAGCAGATGACATGGCAATGAAACATTACCCACCCAGTCTGCTTTCCTGGAAGAGAAATCATGAAAGCTGTTCTTATTGGAGCAAAGCTTCAGTTTTAAGAAAAATCTGCAGAGCTTCAACATATTTGGAGAAGCTTCTTTCTTTTCTCCCAACCAACTGTACCCATCTCATCCCTGATCCTTTTAAAACAGGTAAATACTGAGAGAGACGCTTGGATTACCTTCATACGTTGCTTTGAATCCCAGCAAGTTGCTGACACTGTCTGTCTGAAAGAGGAGCCACATCTGGTGGTGTGTGCTAACGATGAGATCGGGGACTGTGGTGCCAGTCAAGCTGTAAAAATAAGTAAGAACAAGTAAATAGCCTATATTTCTCCCCAAACTTATCTTCCCAGCAAAATAAAGGCCACATATACCTCTATAGGAGCAGAAAATAACGAGAGCAGCACCAACACAATTAAGAATAACCCCCAAAAACCCACTTCAAAAACCTGACAGATTTTCAAGACTGATGAGCCTCTCGGTATGTTTCTGCATATTACCTAAACAGTGAGTCTTCTACTATAGTTGAAGGCCTGCAAGTTATTATTATCATCACTATAATAATTACAATTTAGTACCATTATTATAATATATTATCCAGCATCCATAGTAATTATTTCCTTTCTCAGTGAAGCGAAACATAAGCAAACAAAATTCCCAGAACTTATACCGGTGACTGAATCCTCTTAACTGCCTTTAGAGGTATTTTCTAGTATTACAAAAATTTACTTTCAACACCACCTCTGCTACATTTCTATCCTGACAGAGACAATTCCACAAGCATCTCAAAAAAATCCCTGGAAGACAAGGTACGAGCCTCAAATCTGCTGAACGTCCTGTGAGCCCTATAGAAGTGCTACTAATCCAGGCAGTACGGGATGATCGGGACATTGCCGACCCTTCAAGGATGCTCCTAGGAGAGCTGAAGAGCTTTAGAAAAATGTCACCAATATATCTGTGTTAATGAGCCACATGTGCCCATTCAGCCCTTGGGATTAATCACCTCCTTGTGGTTCAACACAGCTTTAGAGTTTTATCCCCCACCCACACAAGCATCAGTGCAGGCACTTACGCCTGCATAAATGCCCACTTGGAGCACAGCTCCTTCCCTTCCCTCTGCTCTGAAAACAGAGTAACCGTGCGTGGGAAGGGATCATTACTACAGGAGTATGAGTGTTATGTTGCCTGTCTTAGTGGTGGTATTTAATGTTGTTATTATACTATTTCTGCTAAGGTATTATCTGTGATAAATTTATAAATTACCTTAAATGCAGCTACTGCAAATGGATAGGTGTTTTTTTCTGTAATGTTTGCTTAAATCTAAATACATACATATGTATAGATATGGCTTCTGCCTGGCACCGTTCTCAAGTACAATAGCAGCACCTGAAAGAATTCTTGGTAAAATTGATCCTCAAGCTCTCAAGGCAGAATTATTGCAAACCAATACTGCAAGGGAAGGAACCCAACAGCTGTGTGTTGACAGCATCCTGTGAATAAATGTAACTTCCAACCTCCAGGCATAATTGTTGCAATTCCCAGTTTCCTGGGTAATCGGAGACAGTATGGCTGATCCGCCAATTACCGTTTGTTTAGAGTGAAGCCAAATGACTGCTTGAAGGGTCATTCTACTTGCTTGACATTCTCAACACTGCCGACTACCAGATCCTTTCTGACAGCCTTACAGGTACCCAACGTAAATGGAACCAACCTTGCCATATATGTGACTCTCCTCCTCATCCCAGAGACGTTCACCAGCCCCATATGCATCAGGGACCCTTCTAACACCTGACACCACTCACCGCCCAAGCTTTGGCCGTGGTCTGAAGCATGTTTTTCCCCGAAATCACATCCATGCCTCCCAAGCCCATTAAAGCTCTCCCAGTTCTGCCCCCGCCTTTGCTCTATTATTGCTTTGACCTGCATCAGAAATTTTATTCATCCCGGGGTGCTGGTAAATTAAGAAGTAATCTTGTTTTAATGACCATCTTGGATCCAGAGAGTTTGACGGGGAGTGCAGAAGAAGTGATATTGTTGATTCTTCTCAAGTTATTTAAACAGCAGACAGGTAGGAATGAAGAACATACCAAGAGAAAAACCTTCAGAACAAGGTGCTTCAAAGGTTTTTGCATGCTTTCCCATCCCACTTTAACAAGCTGAATGATTGATTTGGGTTCTTGTTACTTTAGGGAACAAAATCCTCTCTGCAAGTCAGAAAGCTCAGCCTAACAATCTGTTATGTTCTCCAAGATGCATTTTACAGGGATGAGAGTGAGACTAGAAACAAATGGTCCCTCATTCCTCAGTTTGGGATAATGTCTGCTGCTATGCAAGTCAATTCAAACGTATTTCTTGATTTGAAAGGCTGCAGGACTGAGCTCCTCTTGAATAGCCGAGACTAAATGAAGAGTAAGAAAACTGGAACTTGTGTGTTTGACACAGTTTGGTTTCTGCATGTTGATTCCTCCAAAAACACTACAGCTTTTATCCAATGGATATTCAACCTGATACATTAATTCAGCTGATGGTAGGTAAGAAGGCAGCAACTGCTGAGAAAAATTGTCCATGGACTTTCAACCACATTCATTACAAATGGAGTATTTCTGCGGTCTTCATACCTCTTTCACATTTCATTAGTTTTCAACTTATCTTCCCAGATTAAAAAAAACAACAACAACAAAAAAACCCAAACCTTCCCTGTTGGGATTAGCATCAGCAATTTAATGGAAAGTTCTCCCGCACTGGGAGAAGATACCAGATGCTACACCTTGTGCGGACATCTCAGATACTCCAAATTTGCATTAGCAAGGTGTTGAGTAGCTAATACAGAGTGGGAAAACATGGAATGATTAAAATCAAATCTAGGAAAATCTTCATGGGCTTTAGGCAAACAAAAAGGAATGGAATAAGAAATCATTTCAGCAAGTTACTACTCCTCTGGCAGTAATTTGCACACTTTGACCAATCAGCTGGGAAATGGTCTGGGACACTTTAATTACAAACACTTTTGCAATAATCAGACTTTACATTCATATACGTTGCAGGTTAGAGTTCCTAAGTTTCACTGGTGTTCACGTTCTGAAATGAAACGTATAGTAAAATGAACCTCAGAGAAACAGAGATTTCCAAAAGATAAGCAAACATTAAGAGAAGTGAAAATGGAGTGGAAGGCTGATTCATGTGGAAAAACAAGTGAAGAGGAGGAATTAAAAAGCACAATATGAAATACTCTCTTTCCAGTTGGAAAGAGTACAACAGCTTGGCTAGAGTAACTTTTAGAGAGTTGTTCGCTCTTACACATTTTTGATGAGACAGAGAAGGGAGTCTTTCAAGTTAAGACACTAAAGCTGGATGATGGTGGCGCTGGTTCCAACACCCCGTTCATCACTTCAAATACTCCTTCTGAAAGTCACAGTGACTCTTCCCTATTTCTGCTCCAGTATTTGGCCTTGCAAGTGCCCTCAAGACATTTGAGACTTTGACAAACACCACTGGCTTACATCTTCACTCACAAGAGGCAAACAATACCCAACACGGCAAGAAGCCAGGCTTTCAGAAGCAGTCAGGACCTGAACACAGTCATGGGGCATGTCTGAGCTCTAGAATAAGGACAAAATACCTGTAGGTGCTCAGACGCGACCTGAAGTCAGGAAGTTCAGGCAAGCAGCACACCTTTGCATCAGCACAGCGCTATGCAGGACTCACGATTTGCTCTGCTTTTAGACTCTCCCAATATATGCGTGCTGTGGCACGGCCGTCCAGGTAACTTTGTGCTTGTGGTACTGAATTGCGTTGCTCAGAACAGACATGCCAAGAGCAAGAGAGATTTCCCGAAGTACTCAAACGTACAGCACCCTGAAGTCTCCAACACTTTGCAAATGTTGCGGTTTGGCCTCAGC
>VYXH01003059.1:0-28586 GCA_013397275.1 Burhinus bistriatus
TCTGTCTGCCTGCTGGGTTTCTCAACCCTGTTCTATAACGTACTGCTGATTGAAATGCTGTGTTCTCAGTGAGATGCATTTCTCAGCAAGCCCTCACATTCCAACATTTTTTGGTGGTCTAAGCACAAAATGTTAATTTCCTTGGAGAGTGAAAGGTTATCACATTCGAACCCAGCCTCCTGAGGTGCAGTTCAGTGGTGCTTCCCTCAGGCTTGCCATGAAGAAGGAGCTTTGCATGCAAAGACCAAGACACCACAAGATGCTAAACCAGCACCAGCTTGCCCTCAGTGGAAAGCAGCTTGCAGCAGTGCTGCTGGAGAGCTGGTCACACCTCCTTTTAAGCATGGTGCATAACAATGTTGTTTTTCGTGAAAATTATGAACTATTAAATCTGCGTGACATATAGATGAGAGAAGAAATGTTCACAGGCCCACTGTAATTTATGAACATGTGGTGCACAGATGTTGCATGAGATTTTTCTTCCCTTTACTTTTGAAAATTTGGATTACATTTTCTCCCCTTCTCTCTCGTGTTCAAACTCTGTACTTGATGCTTTATTAGATGTCTCAGCAGGGTAAATGGATGATTAATAATTGTTGATGACAGAAATTTGGTTTCTATAAGCTGTGGAGTGAAAGATAAATACGATGTGAACGGTCCTACCTATGTGTGACCACTAAGCCTCTTTAAGACTGTCTGTGTTAGGGTTCCCCATGATTTATGGGGATGTCACCACTGTCCCTAGATATGGAAGATGTCTTGCAATTTCTCTGATTGTAATCATCACTTTTTCTTCAGATACTTGGGGGGAAAATATCCACCCAAAAAAGAAAGGAAAAAGAAAGAAAGAAAAAGTTAACTTTTTCAGGGTCGGGAAGTATTCCACAGAACCCTCAACTCCTGATAGTAGGACCAATAGAGTTTTCTTCAGAGGAATATACACTCTGTGCTGCCATCTCTCAATTAATCCTGGAGAACAAACCATCAAAACAAGACCATGGTGTACGTGTGCAAGGATCCAGGGCTGAACTGCGGGTTCACCACAGACTCTAGTCCCCACTTCACTGTTGTATTGTGAGGAAGATCAAAAAGACCGTTCTGAACCCCTCCTGAGCAGAGATGAGCCATGCTGTCCTGACCTGCATCCTGGAGAGCTTATACCACGGTAAGGTTTTGGTTTGAGACCATTTATTTTGTAACAAGAAGCTGCTGGCCACAGCAAGTTAAATTCAATTTCCAGTCCTTTAAATTCAAGGAAGAGATTTTAATAGATTAGGTAGGTAGATTGACAGGAATAAATTAAAGCAGTTGGCAAGCTGAAAGCCTGCTCCCATTTTGAAGTCTATCATATTCTAAAATACAAAATCCTCATTCCCAGAAATACATCACTTCTGTTTCTTCAGGTCACATTTGTTGGATAAACAGTAAAAAAACCCAACCATTTTTTAAGTAGTTCTAATTTCTTTAGGTCTTCTAAAAAGATTATATAAATGTTGCCATTGTGATATTAATTTGTCTCTAATAGCAACTCTTGCTAACTGCAAAACCCTGAACAGAACTGGAAATCCTATAGGCAAAAAGTATACCAGACAGGAACAGAGATGAAGGAGAAGAAAGGCTTAAACATAACCAAGAGAAGTCAGCTATAACAACTGAAAAAAAGGAGATTTACCTTACAAATATATAAATACTTATTTCATAACTATAGTAGTACTACCTGTGCTAAACAAATTTCAATCTATTTCTTATTATTCTATGATAAAGGTCCCTTTCGATATGTAAGCAACCACTGATTACACTTTTCTCATGCAAAACTTTTGTTCTGCAAAAAAATAAATTTTCTGGAAACTTTAATTTCTCCTGCAGTTAAATAGTTTAAAAACTACTACAAATTTCTCCAACTCTTACTGTTACAGTGTCATCGCCCTTTGGGTCTGCAGGAGGACAAAAACTCTGTTTTTCTGCATCTTTCTTCTCATCTCCATGAAATTTTCATAAGTTAAATTAAATTTGCATGTAGAAAGAGAACTCCTTCACACATCTGGTAATTAGTCTGGGAATTGTACTGATACAAGAGCTTATCTGCTTAAGAACCACAGTTGAACTATATTTCTATAAATTATTCTTCCTAATGCGTAATTATGCATATTGATAGAAGCCTCATCTGATTTTTGTTTCAAGAGAGTATGCGGTCTGACGAAGGGTTTTTAAAAAAGGATAGGAAGTCCACTTTCTGTTTGCAAAGGAAATCTCTTACCATGTTAAGGTCTGGCCCTTCCACTGTTGCTTTGAGTCCCAAGCCCATGTGCACCTGAAAACCTAAAGCAAGTCTGGCTGAAAGCACGGGTTACTTTGAAGAGACAGGAAGGGACCGTATGCTGCAAGAGGCTCAAATACGCTGTACCGACATGCTGGCCTCCCCCTTCTCCAAGACTTCAGAAAAAATAGCAGATTTATAGTCTCCTATCTGCCACTTTGATCTGAGCTGCTGGCAAAGCATTCCTCCACAACAATATGAATTACCAAAATCAATAGAAAACTACCCTTAATTTTAATTGGGTTTGGAACAACTTATTTTAAACACTACTAAATTAGCTTTGCTTTTGATCGCAACTTAACTGTGGACAGAAGGGGTGGAAAACTTAGAAACAGGGAACCTGTGCCAAATGTTCCTATGAACTGTCAGAACTGGTTTTGTTACGAAACCCCATTCCATCATGCCACAGTGAAATGACAGCTCTTAATTGCTTCAGTAGACAGACGAGCCTGAGGTACAGCTCAACTCACAGGGTGGCTCCGTGGCTGGCAGCAGGCATTTCAGGGACACCCAAAACTGCTGGCTCTTGGTAGAAACTGAGAAAAAATAGTAGGAAAATCTTCTAGGCTAAAAAAAAAGGATATAAAGTTCTTTTAACCTGACCTTACTTGCTGCTGAGGGCTCGGAGAAGCCCTGATGCCCTGCCAGCATGTCGCCCTCATGCTGCTCAGGCTGCAGGGAGGGTCCTGGCACTTCCCACCGCCTGTGGCAGCTCCTCCGCAGCCTCTCTCAATGATGGTAAACTCCTTCTCACACAAAGATGTGCGATAGTCACCGTCATGATCTCGTTTTTGAACCAGGGTCTCCAGAGCTGACACCATGGTTACTTTCAGCTACACAGGCAATTTTTCTTCAGCTCTGCCCACAGCAGACCATCTTTCGTCTTTGCCCTCCCCTCGGCACAAAGAGGGACTGACAGAGGATTACACAGGGGGTTAGAACAGCTCCATTAGGAAAAAAAAGATATTTTCTTACAGGAGGGAAGTATATTTTAATTCAGAGATGTTTCCCTCCAGAGCAAAACTCTCATTTAACAGTCTGGCACAGAATGTGCCTCTGGTCATTTCCACGCCGAAGGAGGGGAGCGACCCGACCCAGCAGTCCTCCACTGGTTTCTAGGTGCTGGAGCACGTGTCTTTCGGTTTCAACAGTGGGGGCAGAGGGACCAAACCTTTTGAGTTTCTCCAGCTTCCAAAAAATGCTCAAACTGGCACATTCTCAGACATACAGAATAGTAACCTCCTACTGTCCCAGAGCACTTAGCAGACCTTAACTTATTTTAGGATTATCAGTAGTTTTCAAGCCAGTGAAATACAAGAGAGACAGCTGCCCCTGTATTTTGGCTGTTCTTAAATTTTGGCTGTTCTTAAATTTGTGTGCTGCCCACAAGGCTGAGATGGATATTCACATTCATTCTAGGTCAGTGGTGTTGAAGACAATGAATAAGCAGATTGGATAGGTTTGGAGCCTTACCACCCATGGTGGCTTCTGTGATGGTCTTGAAATCACTTGCCACCACTGAATTGCATTATCCTATAGCCTAGGGATAGGCATTATTTTATAGTCAATAGTCTTATAGTCTATCTTACAGTTTAGCTCTATAGGACAAGGATAGCTGGAGAAATGTACTGTACAGAATTCTTTTTTCCTCAATAAGCCGCTTAATAATAAATACTAATTAATGAACAGTAATCCATAAAGAGAGGAATGAATTCTTCCAGATATTTCTCACAGTTCCCACCAACAATGTAGAAGAAACCATAAGAAGGAAAGATGTGAGGCAAGAGTAGTTAGCAACATTGCGGTTGTTAGTCTTCCTTTTGGAGTCTGGCGTGCAGTGCTGCTGCAGAGAGAACACCTGTCTAGCTGGACCACTCACACTGATGCAAAATAACCTGTGTCCTTACATTCTGTATCCTCAACTGAGACGTACAGGAGGATGTGAAGTACAAACCTCACTCACAGCTTCTGCTTTTGGTCACCTCAAGAACCCTCAGGTTAGTAGGCGTAAAAGAAAGGAGAGCATGCATTTTATAACTGTCAAGAATAAACTGAGCACTTACTACCTTATATCAAAGGATTCATGCATACATTTCAAATAGTCTTGCTTTGTCTGCTACATTTCAAATATGCTGCCCTGTGCTAATGAGAGGGAAAAATGGGACAAGCTTTCTCCTTTCCCCAGTTGATCTGAGCTGGGTGCAAAAATGAGGCTCTAAAAAGTCTATCTGGTTCCAGCTGGATCCTACGGAGTCTACAAAGGACTAGTTCCTCTTAGGCAGATTAGAGGAATGTAAATTTTTTTTTTATGTAATGACAGTGACAAGCAGTCAAAGCCCCTACCATTGGGAAAAGCTGCAGAAGGCAATACAAGAGCATGTAACAGAGCATAGAGTAATTCTCTTAGGGGGAAAAAAATAATCCACACAAGAGACTGTAATAACTAGATGTACACAAGACTGGACTTCACCAGGAAAGTATAGGGAATCATATCCTGTGAGTTATTAAGAAGTGGACTGGGCAAAGTAATGCAAAATATGCTGTATTGAACAATCTTTCATTAGGAGCAGGAAGGACACAGTGAACTATCAAGTCATTTTTCTTATTATGCCTGTCTTTTATTGCTTTTGAAAATAACCTGGCTTGCCAGACAGATCCTTGCTGTGGGACAGAAGAGCCTCACATTTATAATAATAGTCCACAAAGAATGAGTCAATGGGGAACCCTTTGTAAAATGCATCTTTGACAACACTTTGCAGGTTGAAACATGTTGCTTTTTATTTTATCTTTCATAAGCAAGTACAAATCCAAACCATAACTTTTAATGGCAGGCACATTGTGCATAACTGAAGCAGTTTCTTGTAAATATGTGAACGTATTTAAACAAATGATCTAAGGCAGACCTATCACAGTGAATGACAAAAATGAAAATCAATATAATCCTGTGTTAAACTGGTGTGTGCTCTTGCGATATACACCTACTGGGACTTAGTTTACAAGTGTTTTGAAATATTTCTTTCTCTAATATTTATTTAAATGGAAACTTTCCCAACTGTTGATGGCAGATATCATATGCTTGTGGTGATAACAAAAATGGCAAATTTTCTGTTCCTGTGGAATGTCTCATTTTAGCTGTTTGCAAAGAAACACCATATTGTAAAGATGAACTGGAAGCCTGTCAGTGACATGAAAATATGGAAGAAATGTAATTGTTTCCACAATTCCTTATTTGAGTTGAATAAACCCACTCAGACGTGTAACACCTAAAAACCTGAAAAAGACGCAGATGTTACAAAGTTAAACAGTTTGTGGTTCTCTTGATAGCAAATCTTATTAAACATGAACTGCTGGGTTTATGCAAAGTTACAAGATACAAAATAGTAGGATCTTTTAATTTAACTCTGATAACAGCTTCCAAGTATCATCTGCAAATACTTAAGCAGGGACAAAAGGTACTGTCTTTTACAGATCTATATACAGCTTTTCATTAAAAACAAAACCAATAACTTAGTACATTCAATTATAATATAATGCTGGCAATGACTGCTGCTCCAGCCAATATTTTCTTACAATGTCTGTTACTTTCTCCCATTTTGTGATTGCCCTGAATTTCTCCTCTTATTTTATCAAAACCAGGCCTGAATCAGTTTGGTTTATTTCTTTCTTCAGACCGAAGAAGAAAAGGTAGTATAATTCCCACTGTATCTTGGAATACATTTTCTTTTGTACTAGCAAGTATTTTCTTTTTCTAAAAATACAACACTTATCCATCGTTAAAGATTGTTGTAAAAGAGAAACTGAACTGGCAACACTAAGTAAAACCACATATCCAAACCAATTCCTTTACATCTGCTTTTATTTCTTGGACTTCTTCAACCTTGCTCAGATTTCAGCTCCGTGTACCAAGTAAGCAAGAATTTTGCAAGGGATAAAGCTGTCAGCCTGCATGAATAGGAAGAGTTCATCAGGAAGGCTCCAAAGGTACTATCTGAGAGGTCAACATGGACACAATGAGGTTCTCCCTGAGTGTGCTGTCACGCAAGGCATCCCTAGCACAACGCACACATGAAGCTACTGTGTAAAGAGAGTTACAGTATACTAATTTCAGATAGTTTACTTTCACAGTTATTATTTGACTAGTATTGCTAACTAGTAGTTAGTCTATTACTAATAGTGTCACAGTCATCACAGTGAGATGAAGCACATTAGAGACTTAATGTCTGGATGAACTTTTCTGATGTGTTGGAGGAAAGAGGCATCTTTAGAAAGGAGGTAAAACTGAACAGCAGTATGACCCAATAACCTGAACCCATCAGAAAGAGGTGTACCAACTTTAGAGCTGACTGTGACTGGTCTTCGTACACGTGGCTGGCTGGAGAAAGGCAGCTGAATGATAGCTCCGAGTTTGTCACAAGCACAGCAGTCCCATGACATAGGACAAGAGAAGAGGGATGACCATGCCTGGCACACAGTGCAGATTAGTCCATGAAGCAGTGGGAAGATTTAGACTCAAGACAGAATTGCTCTTTAAAGCAATAATGCATGTACTCACCACACTCAACATATCTGGATATAAATCTTTTATCCATCTCATAGAAAACCAGAAAACTATTTTTCAGAGCAACTGCACTTCAGATACTAACTTTAGAGACTCACTTTTCTGCTTTGTTCTCCTCTAGTCAATTAAACAAAGAAATGTAGAAGAACCAAAGGAGAGAAATATGAGCAGTTGAAAAAAGAAAAGTGCTGTCATGATTGTAGAATAGGTTGCTGGCATTTACAAAATTCCATGTATTCAGATTCAATATTTTCCATATGAAGATCATCACTTAATGCTGAAGCCGTATGGAGGATAGGGCCCCTCTTCCAACAAATAATTTGCGGATACAAAGACAAGTACAATCCCCGCCCTGAGGAGCTTGGAAACAATATCTCGCTTGTAGAAGTTGAAATAGAAAGGTGTTTATTTTTACTACAATACGTGCTTAACAAGCAATAACTAAACCAAAACTATTATTTCAAAAGGATTTAGAATAATATTGTAATTATCTCAATGTTTAGAGAATTGAAAAAGCAGGAACTTTTAGCTACTAATAACGACAGTCTCAAATACTTTTATTTTTTCTTTGGAAAAATCCAGGGACTGGTATAATGACATGTACTTGTAAAAAAGAAAGCAGTTGGACAGAAGAGTTCTTCCATTACAGGATCTGGCCTAGAGGAGTGTAAACAAACTAGCATTCTCTTTGGGGCAATTTACACCTCTTGGTCTCCAGAAATTTATATTGTTGAGGAACTTTGGGATTTTTACTATGCCAAGTCAGAAAACACTGCAAAATAGTTACAAGACCAGCAAAGAAATAGTAACCACATAAAAGAGTATATAATACTTTATTCAGGTTACATAGGAATACAGAATATAAAAAGTAACAAGGAAAAAGGCTAAGACCCAGGAAATAAAAGTGTGAACTCACAGACTCTTTTCAGATAATTCTTACCAACATAAATGCTGAGAAGCATCCATCCTTCATTGTCAGTCAACTTAGGTTACATCTGGCTCTAGAGAAATGTTATGGCATTGTCTGCTTATCTCATTCACAGAGCATCTGTGATAGTCACAGAATATCTGTGAATGAGGACCTACGGGTTCGTTGTTAAGTTACCACCCCCTCTATAACACGAACCAATATGAACAGAGTGCATCAAGGAAGAGATTCATGACAAGTGCACATATGTCAAAAAAAAAGAAGTGCTATTTGGATAATGCTGCAATATGGACGGCACAGAATAGCTCGTGTGAGACGATTATGAAGCAGAGACAGGACCAGCCTCCCACGTGCCATGCACAGAGCTGCTGGGTTCCCCAGAAGCCGTCTCCGGGCTCTTTTCCTTGCTACACTCCTCTGCCACTGCGAGCAGTACCAGCATCTCACATGCACGGGATCTGCTCCCATGCCTGTCAGCCAGGGCCTTTACAGGATCACCATCCCATGGAGGAGCTCCAGCACAGACAGTCTAAAAGAACTAAAAAGAGGAAAAGACCCAGAAGAGAAAGGAGTACAGAAAGGAGAGGAAATCACTGCTTTAATCCATACCACATGTACAACACGGCTGAGCTACAAGCTCTAGGGAGTCATAACTCTGAATGTCCTGACTTGTGTGTGTTTAAAATCTCAACTGCAGCATTACAACATGGGGTGGTTTTTTTGCGTTTAATTTAATTTTTTTCTTTGGGGAAAAAGAAAGTATGCTTTACCATACAGTCAAAGAGACCACATGACAGACAGTCAAATAAATATCATCCACACATTTATTTGCATGATTAAGCCATCAGACAGTCAAGTAAATGGAGTGCATTTATTTGAATAACCTCCAAGGTATTTTTGGGCACATAAATAAAATGGGGACAGCAAGGAATAGCCCTTAACTTTCTCATTGTTTAAAATAGTGCAATCCTACAGTAACTCCTCTGAAACAAATGCAAAATCAATATAAGAGCAAATTGATACACATCTGAAAACCCCTCTGCTTTCTCCATCCTCGCCCTACACAAAAAAAGCTGCTGAATTTAACTCTTTGAGAAGGGCAACATACATTACAAGTATGTGTCTAGACAAAGTCCAGCACCTCAATGGTTAACCAGATTATCTAACACAAAGATAGTATAGTGCCCATACATTCTTGCTCTGTAAGGAGATCAGAAAGCTAAAACAATTTCCAAAGAGATAAAGAAGAAATGCGGACAAGTGGTTCTACTGTTCTCACAACTCCAAGATACTCTCTTCTTCGAAAGCATGTAACATCCGCATTCGGTGCTGTGGCTTATACATCAACAGAAGACCAAGAGGACACAATGGGTACAGCAGGACACTTGGTGTGGAAGACCTGACATCCACAGTACACACATTTAAAGGTTTTTTAGCTTTTATCTTGGTTTTTTTTAGAGACTTCTGGACTAAATCTAGACTGGTCCCATAGACTAAATGCCCTATTGTGGCTGGAGTGCGTTGGGTGTGCTCTGGGAGTCCATATTCCAATTTATAGAATCATAGAATCATCTAGGTTGGAAGGGACCTGTAACATCATTGAGTCCAACCATAAACCTAACACTGCCAAAACCACCACTAAACCTAAACCATGTCCCTCAGCACCACACATCTACCCATCTTTTAAATACCTCCAGGGATGGCGATTCCACCACTTCCCTGGGCAGCCTGTTCCAATGCTGTCAACCCTTTCGGTGAAGAAATTTTTCCTAATATCCAATCTAAACCTCCCCTGGCACAACTTGAGGCCAGTTTCTCTTGTCCTATCACTTGTTACTTGGGAGACGAGATCAACATCCACCTCGCTACCACCTCCTTNTGCCGGGCAGCTTCCCAGCCACTCTTCCCCAAGCCTGTAGCGCCACGTGGGGTTGTTGTGACCCAAGGGCAGGACCCAGCACTTGGCCTTGTTGAACCTCAGCCCCTTGATCCAAAGTTAGTTTCATCCAAAGTTAGTTTCATCCAAAGGAATCTAGCCCATATGCTCCAAAACTACCCCACAATTAGAAGCAAAGCACAGTCAGTAGGGACAATCGCGAGATTTGTTTCAAAAGTGCTCTTCTAATTTGCACTAAAATGTCAACATAGGCACACACTGTGAAGGAGAGGAAAGATAACTTAAGATGATGCACTATGCCTTCTACATTTTTGTCAAAGTAAAAGAATAAACCTTAGAAAAAGCACCCGGTTCTCACTTCTCCCATGGTGTAGACAGATTAATGCACCTACAGCTGGGAAAGCTTGAAGACATAATTGTGGAAATGCTTCCAAGGAAGCGCATATGAATTCAGACATTACTTATAGCCCTTTATGACTCAGACCCTGGGATGATGCTGAGTCATGAGTCCTGTGCTTAGGGAGTGATGACAGAAAACGTTTTAGTATCCAGAAGCATCGAAATACCAAATGGATCTTATTTTTACCATCTGAAACAATAGTTTCATTCAACAATGGTGAGAAAAATGAACTGAGATTTTTTTACATCAATAGTGAAGGCAATTCAGTACAATATTACAAATCACAAAAGTGGAAAAAGTGTGAAAATTACCCGAAGTGATGATTATAAGCAAAGAGATGCTATTAAAAATTTTTATCAAGCTAAGAAAAATGTTCCTTAACTTTCTTGTGCTGCCTTAAGCCATGCAGTATTTTCCTTATGGGTAGCCTCATGATCAAGGCCATGAAAACAGCAAAGGTCGTAACTTCCAGACCTGGTGAAATCTGGTGATTTATAGTGGAAGCACTAACCACTCCAGAAAACTGCCCCAGGAGCTGGGTATTCTGCTTCATATCATGCAATACCTCAGTATGACATCATATCTTCCAGCAGATGAACTACATCACACGAGGACCTCAGTGGACATGTCTACACTGTGCTTAGCTCCTTGACAAACTCCCAGGTAGTGGTCACCTGGCTACCTCACTCTCCAGCTTTTCTCTGGAGAAAATCAGCTAGCTCCCTTCAAATCAAAACATCAGGGCAGCTCTGTGGATATTTCACTAGCAACTGTTCCCAAAAGACAGCAGGGGCTAGGCTGCACTCTGTTCGGGTCCTGCTTAGTGTAGTCCTCCAGCACTATTGCAATTAACCACACATTCCTCCTTCATACCCTAGAGCCTGCAGCACATACCTTAAGATTCGTATAATGAAATCACCACTCTAGCAGACTAAAGTACAGACCACGCATTACACTTTGATCAGAAAAACACATGAAAAGTAGCAACTTGTAGGGCCACCATGTGAGGCTCAGAAAACTCAAACACTATGGACATGACCAGTCTGTTTCATAGTGCAATAGCCCTGAAAAACATGGATGTGACCATCCTGTACTAGATGGTCTACGGCCAGGCATTGTGATCTACAGAAAACACATTTAACAGCATAAATGTACTAAAAGAATCTTAGTTTCTTTACGGGAAACTCCTGGATACCTGAGAAGTTATCTGAGGAGAGCTAGATGGATTAAGCCCCTTCTTGGATCTGTAATCTCAGTGGAGGAAAGTGAAAGGTATCTGATGGTTGTATCACCAGGCACAGCAGTGTGAAGGAAAGACAGCAGAGCCACTTCCAGAAAAGTTACCGCAGCTTCCTAGAGAAGCAACAGATGATTGTCAATGAACCACTTATGTAGCTCCTTGAGCCTGAGCTACTATAGAGAGGAACTCCTAAGAGAGGTCTCCTATGGAGAGGAACATCAGCCATACGGTGACGTGCCAATGACTAGCAAGCTAAGCTACACTGCAGGGCAGTGATTCTGGTGCCAGGTAGCTATAAATTGTCATCTCTGGCACCAGGGTACCAGCCTGGAAGCCAGTGAGGACAGGGTGAGGAATACCGAGGGTACCAGCCTGGAAGCCTGTGAGGGCAGGGTGAGGAATACTGCTTTCCCACAGCAGGCGGGAAGCGTGTATCCACCTATGTATTCACTGGGACCTTTTGGGTGACAATGTGTTAGATGTTTCTACTCTGAGAGAACAAATGATTTAATGAAGAGATTTATTCAAATATTTATGTCTGTATTCCCATTGAGGACTAACTGAGATTAAAACCATTCTAATTAACAACAAAAGTTTAATCCTGAAATGAGTGGGATTTTCACCTGAGTAAGGATAGACTGCAAGCTACACTACCATGCACTTGTACAGATAAAAACATGAGCTGCTGTGAAAATAAGAGCATTCTTTGGCAAGAAATAAAATTAAACTACATTGAAAATATTTAAAGCAATACATATCATCATAATAACAAACCTTAATTACTCTATCACATTACCAGGACTTCATTAACTCCCTCTGAAACAAATCATATCAGTCATCCAATAAAAGTTTTAATGATCAATCTAAAATGAAAGTGAACCAAGCCGTAACTTCTCCAGATTCCTCCTAACTACTCACAGAATATTATCTGCTAGTTAGCCCTGAAGTGTAAGCTTAACAGACAGGTTACTACTTTAAAAGTGTCTGAAATTCAGTAGGCATCTATTCCAGTGCAGTTTTAAAAACCCTTTTGCAGCTTCTTGCTGAAGAAGCAAAAATTCAGTTGCCAAGAAGAAAAGTCAAGGAACAGCCAAATGCAAACAGAACAAGAAAAACTCTTTTTGCAAAAACTTTAAAAAATAACATTTTTGTTCACTACAAAATTAAGCCTTTACCTAGCCAGTTCTTATATTTGTTTAACTTCACAAGTGTGAACTTGCAATCATTTAAGGAGATTCCCTGTGGCAAGCTGTGACTGAGCTTTACTCAGCGGGGCACTGACTTGAATCTCTCTCCTTTAGTATCAATTTTCATGAAATGGTAAGATCTTAATAGTTCTGAGACCTCTAATCCTCAGTCAAATTTGGTTGAAATTGGCTACCAGGTTCAGAAATTACTCGAGGACTGTTAGATAAGCAGCTGGATAGATGGAGGAACAGAAGAGCAGTATAATCAAGTAATTTGTCTTTCCTTATAAAAACAGTTTAAAAAAAAAAAAGAGCCACATTGAAAGTAGGCTGTGAATTAAGGAAAAAGTTCCTACTGATATTCCTATTTGATTATCAAGAGACTTCCAAAGAAGGTGGTGAAAATGTCATCCCTTGAAACCTTTCAAACGTCATTTGACAAAGCATCTGTGAATATATGGTAATAAATTCCGCTGTAGTCAAAGCATTTTTATAGTGAATAATTGAGTATTTTCAGTAGAATTGGTAGATTATATAGAGATGGTTCCTTGTCATTGATCTCTTCATGGGAGCAAATATATATGCGTACATACATACAGAAGTTTATAAAGGTATGAAACAGTTTCCAAATGACAATCTCCTTCTGTAAGTCTTCTTAAGATATGAAAAAAATGTCACTATCAGAATGGAAATGCATAAGGCTTAAAAAGGACACTATAGGTGTTAGACCAAAACTGCATCCCTGCTGGGCTGTTTATTAAACCACCATTTCAAAGAAGCACCATGAAAATAATTGGTTTTACTTAACATTTGGATCATCCTCAAAGTCAACCTGAGTGTCTGGCTATATGTCCTTTGTCATTAATCATTCTGAGGAAAAACAATCTTACCTACCTCCTCAAAGCACATAAAGATACCTTTATTAAAAAGAATAGACCCTGGCAGCTAATAAAAATCTCCTTACTTGTACAGCTATCTGCCAGCATTCACTGTGTGTACATTTACAAAAAAAGAAAATATCCTTTACTCAGTCTCCTGTCAGTATTGTTCCTTATGAAGAATCCAGTTCAAATTAGTTTCTCCTCAGCATCTTTATTGTTAAACATCATCTTTGCAGGAATTCCTCATCTAACATTTGGAGTTGTGTTCCATTTTATTTCACAGACCTAACTACAGCAGTCTTCAACTGCCCTGAGCCCCACAGCATGCACGGACATACGGTGATGAGATTTGGTAATGTAAATGCAACATTCATTACAGGGTCACCGGCTGGGAGGTGGTGTTAAGATTCTGGGATCACAAAAGCTAAAAGTATGATCATGCAGTTTATTGCAAAAAGACTCAGAAACATTCACTGGTATGTACACCCACAGAGCCGTAACACATACGGGTTACATTAAACAAATATTATTCTCTCTAAAAAAAACGCAAAATACTCTTCATACATCAGTTCTGATTTTCACTAGGTTTTATTTTTATATTCAGCTTTTTATTAATAGTAAGGGCAAAGAAAGAAAGTAGGGAATAATATGGCATACACAAAAGGAAATCCCAGCTAAGAGAACATTTGCACTTTTAGAAAATTGTTAGATGGCTGTACAATGCTGTGGGGTTTCTATGTGCTCACCTTAGTAGTAGCTACAGGTAGGACTCCTGCTTTCCTTAAATTAATGGAGTAGCTGAAAAATCAAGTTTAAAAGTCTAAAATTGCTCTTAAATTCTTATGTAAGTTAGCAGATAAAGTTTATCTTTCAAAATGTGAACATCCAATCAAGGTCCTACAGAAGTCAATGGGCACTGCACATCTTCAGCATCTTTAAAAAGAACTGCAAACTTTCAATTATAAGCCAAGCATAGGCCCACAAGGCAAAAGTCTAACCCTGCTCAAGTCAATGGTAACCTCCGGCCTTCAAATCTGCCCATCAATTGCAACATGGTCAAGATTTTGCTGACAGGTTTTAAAAGAGGCTTCACAAGTTACTGGACCCATATCCTTCTGGGCTGAGCAAACTCTCAACTCTAAAAGTTGGTTTGATTTCAAAGCTTGACAGAAAGCTGTGTGAAAACACAGAACTGTCATTGAGGACAGAGGAGCTCTACCCAAGCAACTCTGTCCCCCAATACGGGCGTACTTCTCCCACGACTGCCTGTGTGGTTCAGGCGCCAGGGCCAATGTGCTTTTATACAGACTACAAGTAATTTCCTTCTCTCCTGGCAGCACGTCATAAGACCTAGCAACTGATGAGTGGACAGAAGGAATCCTGCTCATGAACTATGCCAGAATTCTGACAACCATTTTTAACTACCTGTATAAAGAAAAGTTTAGGGGATATAGAGACTTAGTTACAGTACATTGCAATGAATCTTCCCGTCCATATTGTCTATAAGACCATTAAAAGGAATTTTTTTTTCAGTGCAGCCCATGAAAATTCACCAAAGCTTCCAGTTTTGCTATGTATCTTTGGCAAACTGTTTTATGGGACTTGCAGCCCAAAACCGCAGAGAACTGCTTGGTTTTGCCAACTTTTCTTTTAGGGACAACTCATGACATCAAAACAGATTTTTCTCTTCCCAGTCACAATCCTGCACAGATGTACTGATGCCAGGACCCTTCAAAAGAATTAAGATCTGCATCCCCAAGCCACAAGGGACACAGGCATGATAGCAAAATAACTGGAAAGATTAATGATGCCTCCTTGGAACAACAGAATGCAAAATTAAATGTGGATTAAAACAAAGGGGAAAATGAGGTAAATTTACTTGTAAAGTGAATTGAAAGCTGCCATTTCAGCCAGCTATCCTGCATGCTGCCTTTGTCTTTAATTACCCAGTAGTGGTTAAAACAATTTTTACCTGCATTCTCTGCACTTCAGTGAATTAAATTACTCAACGTACTATTTATTTACAGAAGTTTTACCATTCTGTGTCACAAACAATTCTAAATATAAGCTGCTAAGAACTAGTTCCTCCAATTCAAAGGTAAAATTCTTATTGATGTCCAGAAAGATATGAAGGACTAGTGAGTAAAGGCAGCTGATCAGTCATTTGACCTTTTGTCCTACTGAAACAATTACCAAAGCGACACTGAAAGCTGCTTTAACACAAACATGCCTAGAGCAAATTTTTTCTCCTCCTGGCCCAATAGTAACATCAGAAAAAGCATGTCTAAAAATCTCTCTCTTCTGAGAGAAGTTACACTTAAGGTGTTAAACTCGGGATGCTGTGGCACATTAAAATGGGTTTCAGGGCCGATCACTACTTCTCAAGTTCAGGTCCCAGGGCCTTGCTGCAATTCAGCCATTTGGTGTTGTTTCACTGCTAAAAACCACCATGGTGATAGTGCTAAGAACCTTGATAATGGCTAAGGTGATTAGAGCACTTAAAACTCCAAAAGGATGGGCAAGCTGAAACCTGATCCATGATTACTCTCCTATATTTCTATACATAGGTTGCATCTAAGTTGTACTTGAAGCATGTAAGAGCTATTTTGCAATTTACCCTAAGTTCAAAATCACATTCCCACAATCACCGAGAAGAGGGCAGCTATTAATGCTGCTTTGGAAAAGGTTAACCTAAGCCAGGATATACACCACACTGAAAAAAAGAAATATGCCACCTCTAAACACGTGTGACAAGCAAAGATAAAAGAGCTTCCAAAATTAGAGAAAAAATGAATCTGCAAGATGCTTCTTTCTACTATTCCACTTTGGGTAGACTCTGTAGATGCCTGCTATAAGCCTTGCGCTAAAAGTCTGGTATCCTCTAGAAGATGAGATGCTCATATGATGCAATGTTTTATGGGGTATTAGATCTACTTGCATTATGTCTAAGCTCTGAAAGGCTTTGTGAAATACTGGCAAGTGCTTCCTATGCAAATATTTCTGCTTTTGTACAAGGAAAACTGTGGATTTCTAAATCAACAGTTTGAATTGCTGAAATAAATCTGTATTTGTCATACTGCATTTCTATTTAGTATGTTTGCTTTCAATGGCAAAATCATATATAAGGAACACTAAAGCAAAATCAGTCACACACAAGATGAAAAATTCTTGCAAAAGTTTGATCATACAGTTATACCTTCTGGCATGATCAGAGTTGCTTACGTATACATGCAGTTGACACAAAAAATATAAAATAAGAGTGAGTTAAAAAGTATTTCTTGCAGGAAAATTTTTTTGTGTGCTCTCTTCTCTCAACCAATGAGACATTTCCTTTTTTTTTTTTTTTTACATGATTTTAAATGCATCAGGAACATTTTAATCCTAAATTAACACACCCTGAAGTTAGTTATTCCTCTTTTGCAGCACTGTTATAAAGATCTGCAGAAGTAGAAAGATCTTCCTTGACATAATTTTTTGTCACTCAAAACTATCACACTTGAGCTCATGGACTTAAGTGTGCGTTCATCAGTCTTGTTCACACTTGTTCTGCAAGTAGTTGCATTAAAATGTATGAAACAGTAGCTACTGTTTCAGCAATGTCTTGATCCAGAGCCTAAAAAAGTCTCTCTCAATCTCAATATAACTAATGCAAATAAAAAAATATACTGTGCTATGAGCAGTGAAATCTGAAATACAAATACATTGAACTATATTCCAAACTAATTTGAACTCTGAATGATTAAAAACTAGGAAAGTGAATTCCATTTTAGTGAACTGAGGTGGCACGTTGTTGTTTATAAGGCAGCATGTTGAATCATTCCTTACTTCCAAACCTTCAGTTTTAGGAGCAACCCAAGCAGTACTTAATTACAGTTCTGTTTGCAAACCTTGAAAGTGTACTAAATTATGAAGGGATGGATGAGCTAGTAATATACATGCAAATATGAAGACACTTTGTAAGAAAGCCTATTGGTGTTTTTCAGTTTGCGAACTAAGGTGTATTGTAAACTCTGGACCCCTACCATCTGCAAAATATTTTGGGCTGTTTCACATAAGCTTCTGGTATCAACAGGCGGCCAGTCATCTTGTTGGCTTTTCTATGAAACACAGATATTCCCTCTATTTATGTCAACATTGTGTAAATCAGTTTGAACATTTTCATTAAGGGATATCATTAAATTTTCTACCTACATACACAGTTGAATGTTTCAAAATCTACATCCTGTTATCCTCAGGCAGGGCAGAGCAACGCATAGATGAATCATAGAAACATAGAATGGATTGGGTTGGATGGGACCTTAAAGGTCATCTAGTTCCAAACCCCCTGCCATGGGCAGGGACACCTCCCACTAGACCAGGCGGCTCAAAGCTCCATCCAAACTGGCCTTGAACACGGCCAGGGATGGGACATCCACAGCTTCCCTGGGTAACCTGTTCCAGTGTCTCACCACCCTCACAGTAAAGAATTTCTTCCTACTATCTAATCTAAATCTACCGTCTTTCAGTTTAAAACCATTACCCCTCGTCCTATTGCTACACTCCCTGATAAAGAGTGCCTCCCCATCTTTCCTGTAACCCCGCTTTAGGTATTGGAAGGCTGCTATAAGGTCTCCCTGGAGCCTTCTCCAGGTTGGCATGGGCCCACCTCTCAAGTCTGTCCAGGTCCCTCTGGATGGCGTCCCTTCCCTCCAGCATGTCGATCACTCCACACAGCTGGGTGCTGTCGGCAAACTTGCTGAGGGTGAACTCAAAGCCACTGTCCATGTTACCGACAAAGACGTTAAACAGCACCAGTCCCAGTACCGACCCCTCAGAAACTCCACTCATCACTGGTCTCCACTTAGACATTGAGCCATTGACTGCAACTCTCTGAGTGCAGCCATCCACCTAATTCCTTATCCACTGAGTGATCCATCCATCAAATCCATGTCTCTCCAGTTTAGAGACAAGGATGTCGTGCGGGACAGTGTCAAATGCTTCGCACAAGTCCAGGTAGATGATGTCAGTTGCTCTCCCCTAATCCACCAATGCTGTAACACCGATTTGCCCTTAGTGAATCCATGCTGGCTGTCACTGATCACCTTGTTATTTTCCATATGCCTTAGCATAGTTTCCAGGAGGATCTGCTCCATGATCTTGCCAGGCACAGAGGTGAGACTGACTGGCCTGTAGTTCCCCAGCTCTTCCTTTTTTTTCCTTTTTAAAAATGGTGGGTTATGTTTCCCCGTTTCCAGTCAGTGGGAACTTCAACAGGCTGCCATGACTTCTCAAATATGATGGATAGTGGCTCAGCAACTTCATCGGCCAGTTCCCTCAGGACCCACAGATGCATCTCATCAGGTCCCATGGACTTGTGCACCTTCAGATTCCTTAGATGGTCTCAGATCTGGTCTTCTCCTACAGTGGGCGGTTCTTCATTCTCCCAGTCCCCGCCTTTGCCTTCTGAAACTCGGGCAGTGTAGCTAGAGCACTTGCCAGTGAAGACCAATGCAAAAAAGTCATTGAGTAACTCAGCCTTCTCCATAATCCCAGGTAACTAGGTCTCCTGTTTCCTTCCAGAGAGGGCCCACATTTTCCCTAGTCTTTCTTTTATCATCAACGTATGTGTAGAAGCTTTTTTTGTTGACCTTGATGTCCCTGGCCAGATTTAACTCTATCTGGGCTTTAGCTCAGACATTTCTCTGTATTCCTCCCAGGCTACCCATCCTTAGTTCCACCCTCTGTAGGCTTCCTTTTTGTGTTTGAGTTTGTCCAGGAGCTCCTTGTTTATCCATGCAGGCCTCCTGGCATTTTTGCCTGACTCCCTCTTAGTTGAGACTCATCGCTCCTGAGCTTGGAGGAAGCGATCCTTGAATATTAACCAGCTTTCTTGGGCCCCTCTTCCCTCCAGGGCTTTATCCCATGGTACTCTGCTAAGCAGATCCCTGAAAAGGCCAAAGTCTGCTGTCCTGAAGTCCAGAGTAGTGAGCTTGCTGTGCGCCCTCCTTGCTGCCCTAAGGATCTTGAACTCCATGAAAAGAAATTTTAACTTCTACACCAGCAACAGCTAGAACCAGTCAGTTTTTGAGTGCAGAGTATACAGCTACTGAAGACATTTTCAATATTTGGAGTAACAGCTGTGATTCCTACACATATTTTGCCAATGGGAAGACAAGCGTTTTCCTCTGAGTAACTAATCATGCCTCTAAGGGGCTGCGTTAGCAACACACACATCCTTATAAGGGAGTAGAGAATGCCATTTTTGCTACAATCTTGACCTAAGCACAAAAGTGCAAGGCCCTGAGGTTTGTGATTTCAAGCAGCACTACCTACACCTTTCCCCTCAGCCATGTATTAGATCTTTGCTTTACCACTATGGGAAAAGAAGTATGAACAAGTTCATTTTTGCTTTTACAGTTCTCCTGATTTCAGCAGTTCCTAAAGTCTGATATACAGAAATGTCTTGTTAGAGACTGATTACAGGCTGGTGGCCAGAAAGATGAAGTAAGATATTTTAAGCTTCATTAACCATATGAATGTCCAGAGAAGGGCAACAAAGCTGGTGAGGGGTCTGGAGAACATGTCTTATGAGGAGCGGCTGAAGGAATTGGGATTGTTTAGTCTGGAGAAGAGAAGGCTGAGGGGAGACCTCATTGCTCTCTACAACTACCTGAAAGGAGGTTGTAGTGAGATGGGAGCTGGTCTCTTCTCCCAAGTAACTGGCGATAGGACAAGAGGAAACAGGTTCAAGTTGCACCACGGGAGGTTTAGGAAAAAAATTTTTCACTGAAAGTGTTATCAAGCATTGGAACAGGCTGCCCAGGGAGGTGGTTGAGTCACCATGCCTTGATGTGTTTAAAAGTCGTGTAGATGTGGTGCTTAGAGACATGGTTTAGTGGCAGACCTGGTAGAGTAGGGTCAATGGTTGGACTGCATGATCTTAAAGGTCTTTTCCAACCTAAATGGTTCTGTGGTTCTGTGAAACAAATCTTAGGAAAAACCTGCAGTTTCTGTTATTTCACAGCAACTTCAGAGCACACAAACAGCACAGGATCAGTCCCACTGTCATTACATTCTTTAGCAACGTCATCAGTAACAGTATCTTCAAAGGAGATGCTGGCCTACCCAACTTCATTTCAGTCCCTGAAGTCTCCCTATGACTTCCAAGAGAGCTGGGCACAGTTTTATATGAATTATTTTTCTGTTGTAGACTGACTTGCATTTTATGCCCAATTTAAATAACACCAAAACCCCTAAAAGACAGAAAATTTCACAAAACCTACCTTTTGCCCTGCCTTTATTCCCCAAAAGCAATCCTGAGTAGAGGCATACAAATATAATAAACTAGTTTTTGACAAGTTTTGCCCATCAGTTAAATGTTATTATCTTTTTTTGAAGTAAAACAAGTATGCTCAATGAAAATTGAAGCTTGGAAACACTGCTGAGAAGCTAGCTACTGAAAGGTCTACTACAGAAAGAACACAAAAAAAAAAGGAAATCGCATCAAGTGGGAGAGAGCAAATGTGTCATTAATTTCTACAATACGGACAGGTCAAAACCAACACTGTAGCATGCAAGTAATAACTGGTGATTTATCGCACATTACAAGCTTTTCTTGGAAAAATACAGAGGACAAAATTTGCAAGCAAGTTATATTTTTAATGAAGTATCAGCAAGACATAGGGATAACTTACTAGGGCCCCAGGAGTGTAGTCTCACCCGATTAGCAAAACGTGATGCAGCACACGCACTTCAGGAATGGCCGCACATATGCACAGCCTCCCCCGTTCCGCCTACTGCTGCGTTTGGCATCAAGACAAAACAGAGGGTGTTGGCAGAGGCAGAAGTTGTTCAAGAGGAAACCCCAGCCTCTCTAAAGTGCAGAGATGGCAGCCCCAAGAAACAAGTGCATAAGCACAGGCCATCCACAGCAGTAAATATATGGTATAGAGCACACATGTATCCAGCAGATGCAAACCTCCTCCCACGCATGAATGCAAAAACCTTCCAAATCTCCCCCAACTTGTTCTGTTTTGTTCAGGGAGCTCATCCTTCTCTTAGCAGACAAAACTTCAGCCTAAAGCTCTACTTACATGTGATCACAAAGAAGTTTACTGTTAAGAGTAATATCTGAATGCATAACCCCCCCCATTTTAATCACTAGAAGAAAACTGTGAGCATCAGTTGCTCTCTCTTATGTAACTGCACATGCATAAAGTATCTTTAACCTGCACGATGACAGCTATGACGATCAAATTTTATTTAAAGTGTATGCCAGTGCTTTTAGATTTAGATGTGCTCACAGTATTTGAATTGTAATGTAAATATATTATTGCTGTAGCCGTGCTGTGCTTTCTGAATAAATTTCCTTAAAATGTGATGCATACACTGAGAAGACCTCCCCCCCCCGCCACCAGGGATATATTAAATACCTTAAGAACACACTGCCCCAAGCACAGGTTCTTTTAGATATCCATATATAAGAACATGTCCCAGAGTCTTCACTATCCTCTGGATTCGTTCCCAGAATAATTTCAGGAAATTTCTAGGCCTTTCTGAATAAGTAAGCTTTTCTAAAATACCCTTTGGGAATAGACTCTAGAAGCAGATGGATCACAAGCACTGGAGCCCAGCAGGAAAGAGATGATCAGCAAAGTCAGCATTTACACGCTTGTACTTCCTTTGGACTTTTCTTTTTGTTAAAAAGCGATGAGCTATTGGTGAAGAACTAACTTCATCCATTTTGGTCTTCTGAACAGCCTCTTAATTATATCTGTAGCATCCAACTATATTTGTCTGATATCCTCATCCTGCTTACCTTCATGATATTTCCCTGAATTTGTGCTAGCGATACAATGCCCTGCCTCATTTGATTAAATAAAGAATTAAATTTCACATCACTTTCTTGTCAATGTGAGAACACCAAAATGATTCTTGAAAAAAAATACGTCTCTTGTCCTTTTTTTGAAGGAACAGCCCTTAGAGATGTAGTGAGTGGGCTATTCCAGAAAATAAAGTGGCAAAAGAGAAAAAAGTCAGTGATGAATCTCAAGGCCAATTAATTCCAGTTCCCTTGGGAACTGTACCATGTTTTGCTTGACATTACAACAGATAGATAGGTGTGAATTATACTCTACTGGAGGTGAATATGGAAGCATATTAAAAAGCAGTACCATTTCAACCGGGTTTCCCAGGTCCTGCCTTATGAATCAAATTTTATTCTATCCCACACGTAATGTTTATCAAAACTTTTCAACACTGAAAAGGATGAAGTATCTTCACAGGAAAACAGACTGGCCAATATTTGGGTAATAGGTCTTTGATTCTGAAATATTTCTAAAAGGCTGTAACAAGAAGTGATTTTTAAAAGTATTTCATATTAACATAAAATACTTATTTACTGCATTGGACTTCAATTTATTCTGTAACTAGAGTAATTTCATACTTATATCTGACATAACTATGGATCAAAATTTACATGGAAACACTCGCTTAAACATAACTGCACCTGCAAGCATTCTCTCCCACTAACATTTAAACTTTTATCTCAAAGTATTCCAAGACAAACCATTGAAGTATAGCTAAACAACTTGGCAGGCAGGAAAAGCAGTATTTCAGCAATTTCAACTTATTTGTTGTCTCAGCACAAAAAAGCCCCTACTCACTTTATGAAAAATATTACAACATCTTTACAGTACATAAAACAAATTGCTTTTAATGCAGCAGTTTGGCTCATATTAAAAGCACGTGGAGATTAATTTCTCTGAAAGCAAAATGAGTTAACTCTGCCAACACTTAGAGGAAAAGTTCTGATGCTCTTAAGTACTGCATAAAAACACCCAGATCCCACAGTTATCTTTTAGTGACAATGTAGATATCATGTGAAACACTACACATCTAATATTTAAAATTCATGTAATAGATGATTTTTTGCAAGCTTTCATGTATTAAGCAAAAAATTTCATTTCTAATTTCATTCTAAATAAGTCCTTTTCATAAACCGACATTATTTTCAGGATACAATCATCCCGTTTCATCTGATATTAGAAGCAAAGTGTCAATAAATACATGCATTTTTATACTATTGTGCAAATGAATATTGAATAGAATACTGCCACCTTTTGGCTATGATCTAGACCTAAAAATGAGAATTCTCTGTAAAACTTCTAAAAACATTTGATATATAATGATTATTCTAAAGAATTTAATACGTCAACAGGCTAATGCTATGCTTATCATTAACGTATCGCTGATGTAAGAACAAAATTTTCCATACTTAACTGCACAGTATTATCCTATTATTTCTCGATAATGAGCAAGCACTTTCACAAGGGCTTTTGTCTTTAGCAGAAAAGACACAGGCATAGCTTTGAGATCAAGCAAATGGAATTACTACTTTACAATCATGGCAATTTCTCTACTGCTTAGAGTAAAATAAAACTACTTTTGTGTAACATACGCTCAACTTCATAAATATTGATTCACTAACTGATTCTCAGAAAATTATTTGTGAAGAATTGCTGAATCTAATATTAACATATAAGCATTTTAAAATACAGGTGAAAGGTACAGAATTCTTTCAGCAACATCCAAAAGAAGGGCTCTAAAGTCTCCTACCATGAACAAATGATGCCACTAGAAAAGGCAGTGCAGAAGAATACGGGGGCCTGGGATTTGGGGTTAATCCCTAGCAAGTGTTCCAAGTCATTGCAGAGAGATTCTCCCAACTGTGAGCTAATCAGGTTTCAATTTAATTCATTTACACTGAATAAATTAAAAAAGAGGATTTGATCCATCTTTGGGGAAGAATTTGCTGATTAAAAAGTTCAGGAAAACAAGCACTCCCTTTTTTGTTTCAGTATTTGTTTTATGAATTGGGGTGACTGGCTATCAAGCTATGTGGAAGGACTATCACTTATCTAAGGGCTACTTCAAATCAGACCCTATAAGCCTACAACAAGTTTACCGTGAATTCAGCTATATAAACTGTATGGTTTTGCATTGTCAGGAAATAAGTAGTAACTTGATGAAAAATACAAAGAAAACTCTAAATTCCTCTAATTTAAAACAAGAAAGGTTCTTACCCAACTCCCTGTAAAATGCTAATGCCATAGTTAAGTGGAATATGATTTTTAATTGTAAGCATTTCCATAAAATCATGCTTTAAAGAACATGTTAAAAAGCAATAACCACAAATAATTTTGCTACTGTAAAGGCAGGATTCTTGTATCACCCTTTTCCCTAGTATTGCAAATAGGGAAGGGATCGTGCCTCTGTACTCAGCACTGGTGAGGCCGCAGCTTGAGTACTGTGTTCAGCTTTGGGCGCCACAGTATAGGAGGGACATTGTGTGGTCTGTGGTCAGCAGGACTAGGGAAGTGATTGTGCTCATGCACTCAGCACTGGTGAGGCCCCATCTTGAATACTGTGTTCAGTTTTGGGCCCCTCACTACAAGGAAGACATTGAGGTGGTGGAGTGTGTCCAGAGGAGGGCAACAAAGCTGGTGAGGGGTCTGGAGGACATGCCTTATGAGGAGCAGCTGAAGGAATTAGGATTGTTTAGTCTGGAGAAGAGAAGGTTGAGGGGAGACCTTATTGCTCTCTACAACTACCTGAAAGGAGGTTGTAGTGAGAGGGGAGCTGGTCTCTTCTCCCAAGTAACTAGAGACAGGACAAGAGGAAACAGGTTCAAGTTGCGCCAGGGGAGGTTTAGGCTGGACATTAGGAAAACATTTTTCAGAGTTATCAAACATTGGAACAGGCTGCCCAGGGAGGTGGTTGAGTCACCGTCCCTAGAGGTGTTTAAAAGTCGTGTAGATGTGGTGCTTGGAGACATGGTTTAGTGGCAGACCTGGTAGAGTAGGGTCGATGGTTGGACTAGATGATCTTAAAGGTCTTTTCCAACCTCAACGATTCTATGATTCTATACTTTATATGGAAACTTTATTAAAACATATCAGAGTTAAGTAGGGGGAATTCACTAAACTTCCATCTATCGGCATAAGCATTTGAAATACATATTGACAAGGACATTTTGAAATTGCAAGACATCATTTGCATTTAGAGAAGAACAAACAGCAGGATACACAATACATACACTTTTAGCCAGCAATACACTTGTTTCTCCTTTTAAACCAACTCTATTTGAAATACGTGCATTCTTCCGAGTATTGGCTATTGGCACAGGGAGTTTTTACACATAGACCATCCTGATTTTCTGACTAAAACTGCAGGCTCAGCTTGAAACTATTTATGCGGAAATTGAGTTCTTCATAACTAAGCAAGTGTATAAACAATTTCACTTTAGACACTTTTTTCCTCCATCGGTCCTATTCAAAACTATTTTTACCAAAAAAAATCTGAAAAGGACAACCAGTAATACTTACAAACTACTTGTGCTTTGGAAACAAAATTTTAAGCAGCATTTAATTTTGACAAATAGCCTTCACTAACCTTGACAAATTTGCCCGCAGGGATAAAATGACAAATGACTCTGACAATGGGGCTTATTAGACTCCTAGAATATTGCTCATACACGGCCCTTCAGGAAATACGATTTCAGATTATATCAGCACTTCCATTTTTCAGGGCCTAATAGCTTGAAAAAAAAATAACCAACCAGAAAAGCCAAAATAAAAAACCCACACACACCTTCCCTGTGGGATGAAACTTAACACATAACATCATGAACGAACGTTGCTTCAACAACTTAAAACGTATCACAGTTTCATAACATTCTGTGCCTGTATGTAGCTCATGATGCCTGTACTTCTGAAATAACAATATTGTAAAAGATTAGCACAGGCAACTGAAAATGTTTTCAGTATTTTGGGAGGGGAAAGGAAAACTGGACCTCTTTAAATATCCTAAGGTGATTTAGTATAGTGGGGGAAATGCTGTGCTGCTGCAGGCAATAATATTATATTACAGTAATGCTCTGGTCCAAATCCTGTATCTGTTTCTGACCCTCTAAAATCCACTGAAATCAAGTGATCCTTCCCACTGCCTTCAACAGGTTTGGATCAAACTCCCTAAGATTGTATCATGCCACAGGAGACTAGTCTACAAGGATATGATATCGGACATTTAGAAATACCAGTCTTTTTAGGCAAGGAGGGAATAATTATTGAGGTCTAAGACATCAATATTCTGTTGACTGAAAATACTAATACAAATTGTGCACATCAATATTATATTATGTGTACAACAGTGAGAAAAGAAAGTCAGTCTTCCCTTCACCTTCCTGGCTGAGGCTGGATTTAGAATGGGGATTCTGAGCCAGTTCATAGGGGGAGAGGCAATCACAGCATCTTAGTCAGTAGCTAATCTCCCTTTATTGTTTAAGGAGAGAGAAGCTGACAACCTCCTTCCACTGCTTGTTCCTAAAGCAGCCATGGTTATTATAGCACCTGCTAAAAACCTTGAGTTAAGCGGTGGACTCAGTAGATGGATGTTAATAACAAGTTAATATCTTCACTTCAGATACTTGTTTAGTAGTAACAATTTCTCCTCACTGCAAGCTGCATCTTCCTTTTTTTTTTTTATCCACTTCTCTAACCTTCTTGTTATAAAATCTTTCAAGAAGCTCTTAAAACTAAATTTGCTGAGAGTTCCAACAGCCCAGGCCTACAGTACAACTGATTAATAGCAAGAATAGAAGAGCTGGAAAATGTGAGAATACCTGGCTCTCAAAAACCTTACCACAGAGCTGGTAACAAATTTAAAAAGGGTGTCTCAAAAAAAAAAAAACAAACAAACAAGAAAAAAACAAACAAACCCAAAACAAACTTTGCCTGCTCACTGCTGTTTACATCCTACACCCTTCAGCAGTGTAGGAGAGTACCTCCTACCCACATGTGCTCTGCTTTGAATGCAGTGAGTTTATTCATCTCACATTTTGTAAGGCAGCAATGTCTCTACTGTTGCATCTTCCTGCCTCTTTGGATGGGTCTAGACAAGCTCTGTGGTGTCTCTTGGTCCTAGCCTCCCAAATATCCAGACCCTGTACACCTGGATTTCCTACCAAAGGAAAAAAGTGCACTTACACCTCCTATAGAAAAAAGATGACAGGGTGTACGGGAAGTAGAGAGCTCTTCATGAGCATAGAGAATGTGCTTTCTTTTCTGTCCATTAGCTACTTACTGTATTTTTTCTGCCTTATCTATCTGTAATACTTCAACTCATGCACTGTTATGTGACTTGTTCCAGTGAATGTTTTAGTTGTTCTCTTACCCATTTTTATCCCTATTTGGATCTGATGTACCATCTCCCACATTGTACCCCACAAAAATTGTACTTAGCTTGTTTCTTTGAGCTGCCTTTTCATAATTTATTATCTCCATATGATCTTCTAGTAATATTCTTACACAACTTTATCTCATGTATCAATCATCCCTTCTACATATTGTCCCACAATTATCACAATGAATGTAGGCTACTGCAGCTGTGGAAGAACAATGCCTTCAAAGACAGCTCTCAAACAAAAGAAGAGAAATGAACATCTTCACCACAACCCCCGCCCCCGTGAGAAAATCTGCTTTCCACTGTCTTAGACTCATTACCGACTGGAGGCCCCTACAACAATTAAGTACTGCAAGAGACCAGACTGAGGTCAGATCTTTTCCTCTTTCCCTGGTCCTGCCACCAATCTATTGTGCTAGCTCTGAGTAAGTCTTTATCATCTCCCTGCTTCAATTTTCCTCCTCAACAAATGCGCCTAAAATATTATTCCTCCTGGAGAAGTTAATTTGAGATGAGTACAAGGAACACTGTAAGACTGGAATGTTTTTCTTGTAGTTAGCATGGAGACTCAGTCCACTCCCCATGGACAAAGCCCGAGAACAGCAACAGGGGTTTTTTTATATTTTCAGGCATCTTTGGTGCATTATTGTTGCAGGAAATAAAAAATAATAATTAAAAAAAAAGTTTAAACACTAGCAGGGAGGT
The DNA here is from genome assembly GCA_013397275.1 of Burhinus bistriatus. NCBI lineage: Eukaryota > Metazoa > Chordata > Aves > Charadriiformes > Burhinidae > Burhinus > Burhinus bistriatus. The sequence goes on from VYXH01003059.1 coordinate 28,334, forward strand.
GATAACTGGATCTATACCTGTGTGAAACCGAGCTTTTGAACTCTCAGGAAGACTGCTGCTTCCTACTGGCAACCAGTACAATCCGGCTATAAATTTTGATAAAGCTGTGACTGAAGAGCTGCACATCCCAACTCCTCCAATTAACACAGAGACAGAACCCCCAATTAGGGAGGCTCATGATGCATTGTGTTTCTACACATAGACTACTTGAGAAAATAGGAGGCTAGGGGCCTCAAAGAAGGCTTCCTTGAAA
>VYXH01003059.1:28632-42273 GCA_013397275.1 Burhinus bistriatus
GACATGGCTTTGGAGACAAGACAGGGGTCTGGAAAGAAGGTGGTGAAAATCCCAGCTGGAAGAAAGATCCTGGAGATCAAGGGGTATGTGAGGAAATGACTACCAGGGGGTGCTCAGGGACCTTGGTCTGTAATGAGGCCAGTAACTGTGAGCAGTGGCACACCACAATCCAATATGACTTTGTCTCCAGCATTCCCAGACCAGCAGTGACCTCCCTGCTGGGAAGGGAAGCCAAGACCTACTGAACATAATGCTGCAGGGGGAGTGAGTGTATGTGAGATAATCTAGTAGAGTAAAAGCTGTAATCTTGTTGGTTCTTGAATAAACCCAAGTACCCAGATCCGCTATGGGCTGCTGGTTACTCTGCCTTGCCCATGAACATTACAAGCTAGTATCCTACAGCCTGTAGCAGAGTCCCATCCTTTCTGAACAAATGCTGTCTGTTTGACACTGCTGCATGAGGCCATAGATGTATTAGACTAATTTGAATACAGCTTTCTTGTAGGCTTTACCATGGTGACTGTGACCATTATCATGACCTCCTGAAGGTACAATAAAGGCATCCAAAGGTGAAATATCCTGCCTGTACTTATACAGCACGCTCATATGGTGTCTCCAGGCTGCCCTTAAATACATGCTATATACCCCAGAGGGCTCCCACAGCACAGGCATCTAGCACTACCTGCAAGTATTCACCACCACCCTTTCCCAAGCTACTCACTTCTGTGAAGCTACTGCAAGCAGGCAGGACTAGGCTTGCCAGCCCCAGTTCTGTCCCACAACAGAATGGGGCAGGAAAATGAGTACGGGGCTGCGATCTCTGACACGCCATCCTCTATGTTACTGGGGCCAGCCTAGACCCCAGTTAACAGGGCAGGCTGACAGCAGATTGATTAACGAACAATCCTGAGAAATGACAAGTTATTTATTCAGTAAATGCAGGTAAACATGCAGCTGCTAGAGAACCATTTATTTAAAAAATCACCCTGTTTTTAATTGTAAGCTCTTCCCAAGATACCCGAAACCAATGTTGAGACCATTTGCTCACAACAACATTTACAGTTTGGACAGAGGAACATTCCCAACTAGTTTGCCGCACCTGCCTTGTCCAGTTGCCCAGACGACAACCCTAAGTCTCTCTTCTCTTTAATTTTTGTCTTGCTGCAAGAGAATAATACTCCATCCTTCTGGGAGGTTAAATGAGCCATCTGGCAACCCAGGCCAGAGTGCACTGTGGGCTGGTTTATGAAAAAAAATTGTAGGTGGGAAAATAATGAGAAGTGGAGGAGACACAGCTCTCTTCCCCTTCATTCTGATTCTGAACTGTTTTCTGATGTGTGTAAGTTTTTGGCCAGGCCCACCACCTGATTATAAAGCTATGGATTTTGAACCTAAAAAAGATGGAACATTTATCAAGCATTATACATATCTTTTCCCCTGTTTTTCCCCTTAAAGTCTTGGGGCAGCTTATTTGAGCATTAATTTATTGTGGGATTGATGTATCTACTTGTGCTCCAGTTAGTAGGGCTTTTAAAAACTTTGTGCAGTGTTAAGAGCTGTAGACCTTTGGATCAGAGCTGACTGGTTCCTAATGAACCTAGCGAGCAGGCAGGACATGCACAGTGTTTAAATTTGGGTACTACTTTTGCTCAGGTACTTTGAAATCCTCTATTTAGGAGGCAAATTTAGGGTTGTGAATGTTACACATTTGCAGCCTTTTTTAGAGCAATATGGTACCCACAATCTGCTATGATTACTGAAAGGAAGATTACCAGTTTCAAAGCTGGATTTAAATAATGCAGTAACTAAATAAAGAAACTAATGCAGTACTAAACAAAGCAGTAACAAAACATTTACAACAGAATAAAAGAAGAAAACAACAGAAATTAATTCATCACAAGCTGGTAAACTTCTGGTACTGCCTAATACACATGAACATGACAAAAAATTATTTTACCCTCCCTCAAAAAAATCTTCTGTTCCAAGAACTGCACCCACTTGCTATATAATGCTTGCGGTTTGCAACCCTTACACTAAAGCCTTTGTGAAACAGCCTCCTGATTTTCTATGTATCAAAAATATTTTAAAAACATTTTAAAATACTACAACTTGGAGGTAAACATCTTAAGCTAAAATAGTTTCAAGCCTGTTTACTGAACAATGAAGAAGAGAGCAAATTTTTAAAGCCGCAGTCTGAAAATGTATCTGAGACAAAAAAAAAGACCATATAACAGGAACAGAGGTCATGAAACTCATGGCTGCAACCAGGCTTATATCAAATTCAGATGGTTTTCAAATGATAGTTTCAAAAAGCCTGGTGATATAAATATTTGTATCACCTTCAACTCAGATTTTCATGTACAATCATTCCACAAATTTTTCATAACTGAACCTAAACTGATCCAACAGTCAACGGCAGAGAAAGAATATACAATAAGAGCTGCTTGCTATTCATCAGCATGTAGTGTTCTTTCCATATGTAAACTTAGAAAATAACATTCACTACAAGTTGTTGTACACTTATTATATTGAAACTGTTTCATAATAACCTATTATGTTTCCCCAAATACTTCCTGGGGATATAAAATTTAAAAATATTTCCCATTGGGAAAATTACCCTTATTTCCCCTCCCTTTTTAAAAAAAAAAAAATAAATCAAAGGAGTAACAATTTCAAGTTACTTAACACAAGATTAATTGTACCCCTTAATGTATGATGCTATTTTGAAAAATAACTTTAGAACATGCTTATTTTGAAAAGCCGCGTTTGTTTCTCTGATCTCAAGTTCAAGTATACTTGAACTCCAACGGTTTTTCTCCAAATCTCTCTCCTGCAAACAACTTGGGATTGGAAAGCAAAGCTGGTTTCTTTCATGCTCATCCATCACCACCAATAATAAAGATTTGAGATTAAATTATGCCCTTCCTCACTGATTCCAATACTCTGGGATAAAAAGCTTTACTTACAATTTCCTTTGCCTTGTTTTGTATATTTAAAGTACACTATGTCATACTTACAGAGCCAAACTCATTTATTCCTAAGCAATCTAACTAAGCTCACTGAAGTCTTCTGTAATTCCCAGATCTAGTTCTGCCTTCTAACAGGCCTTTCAAGTCTCTATTGAAAGCATAAATTGGACAAGCTGGTAACACTGAAGATGCATTTGTTATTTTGAAATCAAATTATATTTTCTTTTACCTTTCCTTGTTACCTTGATGAACAAAAACAAAAATTGTACCACAGGGTGGAAAGATAAAGACTATTTCTGTGTAAAACTTGCCCTCATCCATTCCTTTGATACACTGCATTCTCTGAACAAAACAAAGCAACAGACTAAGAACAGGCTCAAAGCCACAAGTCATATGGTTTTCCTTGCAATTAGGATTTTAACCCTATCATGTGCCAGTATATTATGACACATGAGGTATCCTTTAAGACGATGTCAATCGGCATAGATGTCTACACATATAAGAGATTCAACTCTTAAGCCTTTATTCTGACACGTATCCTATATTTGTAAGCTATGAGCAAGGGAGTATTTTTCCCCACAAGTGGAACGTACATATAAAAACCCCTTCCTTACAAAATAATTATCTCCTTACTTTCTCTGTTCTTCATCACCTTTGTGGAGGGGGGAAAAAGAATCCAGTCCAGAAGTATTCTATTTACCTGTTTTCCAAAAACCTAAGTTTGGTTGAAACCTTTGAGAGAGAATGTATTAGAACTGACTGACTTCTCTTCAAATGTTCAATTGATTCAAGTTATTGGTGAACCTTGCAACACAATAGAGTTCCATAAATTGTTTGGTTTTTTAATACGAGAAATATTTCCAAAAATACAGAAAATGTCACATTGAAAGTTGAGGAGAGAACCTAACATCATTCATTGGTAAAGTACAATCAGGTAAGCATTGGTGCCCTCAACTTTTTAATATGGCCATCCTTTCAAGTGAGGAAAATCTGCTTATACAAGTTTCACTAGTATAAATGCAGAGTAACTCCACTAATTTAATTATCATTCCATTAGACAAGTTCTTTACTAACATCCTTGCACCAGAAAAAGTGTATCAAATAATTATAAAGTTTTAACATAGTACTTCCACTTTGGACTCTTGTGTTTCCTCATTTATTTTTTTTTCCAAATACTTTAAACAGCATATCAACATAGTCCTCTTCTATTTTATGATGATTCAGCTGAATTATGAGATACACAGTGTAAATTTGACTGCTATCCAGAAATATCTGACGGCAGTGAATTCTTCTAGATGTCACATTCTTGATTTTAGGAATATTTTCGTTTCAACAAGTGTAAAAATATTTATGGAATGCAGGAACTAAAATCTTTTTCCAGATATAAACAAAGCTAAACGAAAAAAGACTGAAATATAATTTCTGAATTACAAATACCAAAATGAAAAAAACAAACAAGTTATGTAAGATTTGAATCATATCTTCTGTGTCAAAGGATGTGGAAGAAGTTAATAGGTTCAGTTTCCCCTTGATAATGTGAGACAGAAAAATATTTTACTATGATTTCCTAGTAATTACTTAATTCTAACAATTCAAAGAATGTTGGATTCCACTGCTGTGTTAACAATAAGATAAATGACAACCAATTATGTAAATGGAATCCTTTAGACAAAATTTCCTCACTACTTAAGAACTATGAAATCAAAAGACCCAGCCCAAGCAAGATATGTTCCTGTTGATTTTCTTAAAATATTTTTCTAGATAATTCTAGCCAAATGGCTTTCATTTCATGAATCAAACTAGCAATCTCAAGTACACCGGTACTTAAGAATCTGATGTACAGTGGACTGAATTTCCAGAAGGGAAGAGCTCCACTAGCTTAAAGCACTTCATCTTCAAGTCTGCTCTATGTCAAAAATGCAATTTGGCTTAGAGATTACTATGTCTTGTATAATTCCTCAGTCAGGTGTTTGTGCAAGAGTTCAAAATAAACTCAACTTTCCAGTTATTCAGTTAAGAATGGCTAAAACTGTTTTGCCATGAAAGCTTAAATGTATTTTAGAACAGTTCTCACCAGGAGTGCTATATACCTATTTCACTAAATGATATAGCTAAAGCAGTTAAGACATGCTCTTCTTTTCTCAGAACAGTAGTCCTCAGTGCAGAGTATATTCCACTTTGGGAATTTACAACAAACAGTTGTCCTGACAGTTCCTCTTGGCACAGTATTTTTGTAACAGTCTTCCTGCTAAAAGGCTCTCCCCAGCTAGCTCTTTACACCTTTTCACTCATTACTGTACTTGTTTCTTGCACATAGTCACTCATCAAATAGAATTGAGCACTGCACAGTGCCTTGGATGCTTTAGCCTATTGTACTGCTGAGGGCCTTCCAACAACTCTGCAGCCTGCTTTCCACTAGCAGCTCTGTAACCTAACTGCCTTAAGGAGGATCAACCAACAGTGAGTTTGAACAGGCCCAGGTTAAACCCATATAGTTACTATGGGAAAAGTATTATAGGGGGACAGCTTTCACCATTAGAGATGATGTATGCTGTCAGTGATAAGCAGGGATCATATAGGTACCATCTAAAGCAAATGATATCTACAATCACTACGAAAAATACAAGGTTGTCTTGCAGATAAAAAGATTCTTTCCCACAGCTGATGTTCTGAGGAGAGTGTTACTATATACAAAACTACACACACCACAGATTTATATAAAGGTGTTAATAACTCAGGGTCACGTGAAGAACTGACTTGATTCATCCTGCGTAAATACTTTTTTTTCCTTACAGGACACCTTCTACCATTGTAATCATTCAGCTGCTCTGAGAACTTGCCTCTAAAACCCAGCCTTTCACATTCTTAATTCTTTAGCTTTTACATCTGTCTCTTAAGGTAGGGAGATCACCACTAGCAGCCTGAAGAATGTCTTTGTAAATGTACTACCTCCTTATTTCTCATTTACATTTAAAACAAACCAGCCAACTCTAAAACTAATCTGTACCACAATTATATTAACTCACTATTCAGCATAAACAGCTATGGTAGCTGCCATAGACATAGGCTGTAGTTATATGATTCACTAAGCAAATGATTTAGAGAAGTTTCCTTGTGAAAAAGCTTGAGTCATGCTTTATGTGAAGAGATGAGGCTTGACACACTCTATGTCCTGAGAAAAATCAGCAAAAAACTTACAAAGTATAAAAGCAAAGAGTACCTTTTATACCTTCCAGTGCTCTGGTGAATTAACATCACGGTGAACTTGCTATTTTCCTTACTCTGGCTACAAGAAATATCCAAGTTATTATCAGTATTTGTGATTCCCCTGTTTCTGTTGCTAAACTCAACAATACGTTTCCACACTTGCTTGGATTTCACTGTGTAAGACATTGGCCACCAGCTCCCCAGCCTCATTATTGCATCTCATCTGTTATGCACTCACCACTAAAGAGCTCAGAACCATGGCCAACACGGACCAACCCTAAACAAATATCTCACTTGGTGCCAAAGTTTAGGCCCCCTCCAGTTCCCCCTTACCAGAGTAAATCAAGTCAAACACCCACACAGAGCACAAAGTGGTGGGGCTGGGCTCACACCTCAAAGTTACTCCATAACATTTTTAGGAGAAATTCATAGAACAGAATCATCTAGGTTAGAAGGGACCTTTAAGATCACCCAGTCCAACCATACACCTAACACTGCCAAAACCACCACTAAACCATGTCCCCTAAGCATCACATCTACCCATCTTTTAAATACCTCCAGGGATGGTGATTCCACCGCTTCCCTGGGCAGCCTGCTCTAATGCTTGATAACCCTTTCGGGTGAAGAAATTTTTCACCACTTCTGAAATCAATTTCTATTAAGTCGACCCCACAACAAGACACAAACTCTTTCTGAGCACTTACTAGCCCGCCGTACCGGCGCCTTCACCCAACCCGCGGTACGGGCAGGGCCCGAGGCACAGGCAGGGCCCTGCCGCAGCCCCACAGGGCCCCGATCCCGCCACCCCGCGCACCCGGCCAGGCCCTACCGCCGCCTCAAGCGAGGGAGCGACACCCAGCTCAGGACCCACACCAGCCATTCCCTCCACACCGGCAGGGCGAAAATCTTCAGCCCCTCACCAAAGCCTCTGCCTGACACCCCAGACCTGCCCACCCGCTCCCACAACCCCACACAGCAACCGACGGCCCACCGCGCAGGCGCCCGCCGCCGCCGCTTGCCGCCTTCTCTCCCCTCCTTGGGCCGGCGCGGGCGGGGTCGCGCACGCGCGGGCGCAGCGCAGGCGCACAACCCATAAGAGCCGCCGCCACAGCCTCGCGCGCCGCCGGGTCCCGCCTCTGTCTTTTCTATTGCCAAGATGGCGGAGTACGACTTGACCACCAAGATCGCGCACTTCTTGGACCGGCACTTGGTCTTCCCGCTGCTGGAGTTCCTCTCCGTTAAGGAGGTACGTGGCTGTCGCAGAGGTGGGAGACCCGCCCCTGCAGCTGGGGGAGCGGAGAAGTGGCAGGTGGTGCCACCAGCTGCCGGCGCCTCTCGTGGGCCTGGGCGTGCCGTGTCCGTCACCGGCTCTTTCCTCAGGCGCTGCGCGGCCTGGGCCCGGCCCGTGAGGCGACTCGGAGCTCACTTCCTGAGGGGAGAGCTCGGGGCTTCTGCGCCGTGTGGGGAGAGCGTGGGGGAGAGGCGTGCGGGCCTACCCCGTGCGGCGGGGAGAGCAGGGCCGCGGACCGGGAGGAGGCCTGAGGCAGCCGCTTCTCCCGCAGCGCAGCTCCCCGGGCTGCTCGCTTGCGAGGCAGAGGGGACCTGCTCTCTCCCCTTCCTTTTACGCTCCTTGGCGTAATTTCTTTCCTTGCCCCTTATTCGGGGGAGAGAAAACTAAAAGCTCTCTTTCACAGCCCCGGTTCGTTTTCTGTCCGCATTCCGACGGGGTGAGACAGCCCTCGTTAGTCGTTCCGCCGCTGTCACGCGTGTTGCCCCTCAGTCGTGGAGCTGCAGGGCGGTGTGTGGGGTTGCATCCGTGTAGATAGCGTTGCTAATCAACTTTAATTTTAAACCGTTGTCATCACGAATTTCTGCTTAAACCCACTGTAAGTCCATTCTAGTGCTGTCCGTTGTTTGTCTTTTTATATATATTTTTAATCTCATTACTGCAAGGAACACAATAATGGTGGAGATAGTTTAGATTGATAAGAGCTTACTCTAAAGTATCTGAAGCACTCATCTGATCCATTTTAAAATTGAACCAAAATGTGTAAACTTACATAAGCCTTGAATTCAAAATAAATATTATTTTAGGCTTCAGAAATAACCAATTAGGCTTGCAGATTTTGAGAGAGATTGACCTAACCAGTTTTCCTGTCTAGTGTATGGACTTTGCTTGACGTCTGTCATCTTGGGGGCATTTTTAGTATTTTGGCATTTGTAAATCAGCTCAACTTAATTAAACAGAGTTGTTTTTGTAGTGTTAATCTTGAACAACACGATGTTCAGAGCTGAATTAAAATTTTGCAGGTTCTGTGTCTGAGATATCTATAAATGTGGTGTGGTGAATTGTAATACAGCCTTCATGCAAATGTATTTCTGAGAGGTATTGTAGCTTAGGCCCTCACCTACACCTTGAAGACCTAACAGCAGTTTACAACTCATGGCTAAATTATGGGGTAGGAACTTTAAAAAATATTTTGACAAGTTTAGAAGAACTATCCAATTACACAAGGTAAACTAAATTTGCTCTTACACTATAGACCTAACAACATATTTTAGATTAGTCTGTGCTACAATTAAATTATAAGTTTGATCTTGAGTATGTCTTCTGAGAGCCACTTGAAATTATTTGAGTAGTCTGCACTGTTCAGCATGTTGTTTTGTGGAAAGTATTTACTACTTTGAAAGAGAAATCTGACCAAAGTTATAATATTTTTTCAAAGATATGTGAGATATCAGAGATTTTCCATGTTGGATTTTTTTTTCCTATTAATTGTATAGGAATTACTATTCCTGTTAAAGGAATAGTAATCTAAAATGGTACTTGTCTTCTGACTAGTCTTTGAAGTCCCTGCATTCGTAAATAGCAGGAAGCTGTTGGTATCTTGCCAAGACTAGAAATGTGGAGAGGCTGTATAGTAAGCATGCTAAATGACAGGGCTGTGAGGTCTTGCAAAGCTGTGAGATTAGATATTTAAAATTATTTAATTGGACGAAAATCCATAAATAGTGCCATAAAGGTAACTACATAATATGAATTAGAGACTGTTTAATGGTATTGGAAGAAATCTGTTAATAATTCCTGTTTCAGATCTACAATGAAAAAGAGCTACTCCAAGGAAAGCTGGATCTTCTTAGTGATACCAACATGGTGGATTTTGCTATGGATGTGTACAAAAATCTTTATTCCGATGAAATTCCACATGGTAAGCTGCTTATTTAGAAGTAAAATTTGATTTACAACCTTTCTGTCTAAAATAGTAAAGAGCTAGTGGTAATTTGCTTGTTGTACTCAAACTAGGATACTGTTTAACTTTGGCCTTAACGAAAGGATATGCAATACTGAAACAAGTAGAATCCCCTAATCCTGGGAAGTTTGGGTTTGTTGGTCTATCAGAAGCTTAGTCTTTGAGTGACATCTGAAGCATTTTAATGCTAATCTGGTCATTTCAAGCACTTTAAAGGTATGGCCTAATAGAGTTGCACTTATTTTTTCATCTGTCAAATTAAACACTATTGCACAATGATTTGGGGTAATTAAACTTTTTTCAAGTATCCAGTATATTAAGGCTAGATTTCCATTGTAAGTAATTCCGTTAATCCATCTGTTCATGGCTGATTTTTAGACTTTGAGGAGATACAGGTGTTTTTGAAAATGCATGTTTTCCTCACTTCTGTCAACATACAATTTGATGTTTCTCCAGAAGAAAATGAATGATAATTAATATTACCATAATGAATATGAAATTTAATCTCTTACTGTCTCCTCCTCCATGATTTTGGAAACTTTCCTGTTTACTTCTTAAATTTATATCTTCCTGAGGAGTGTTTGGGGAGGGGGAGAAAATGAGAGTATCTTCCTTTCTCTAGTTTCTATACTTAATGGTTTTTTTGTTTGTTTGTTTTCCTGTTGTTTCTTTTTTCTGAATTGGTTTTTTGTTTGCTTGTTTCAGATTTGTTGTGGTTTGGGGTTTTTTTCCTTTCTGACCCTAGTCTTTGAATATACACTTTCTTCCTATTTCTTCATCTTTTTTCATTTTGTGGAATTCCTCATGTTTTTCTAAACTGGTGGGACTACAGTCTGTCTTCCTTGCAGCTTAGGGGGAAGAGACTCAGGTGCTTTTGTATAGTTGGCTACAAGATCCAACTGTTCTTCTGCCTCTGGGTCTTAGTGTTTCCAGGCTCTTTAAATGGCAGAGTTGGCAGTTAGCCTCTTTGGAAATACGTGAAAACTAAGAGACTTATGGATGCTGGATTCAACATTTTGAACAAATCTGATATGCTAGTATTAGGTGTTGTTTTTATGAGTGTATAAGCAAAGATGTATGGGACTAATAATAAATAACGATAACCAGAGATTTTCCCTTTTGTAATCTAAGAAACTTCACCGTTAGGTTACTTTTGAGTTCCACTGATTAAAAAAAGTCAGACCATCTCAGGGCTGTAAAAATCTCAAGCTGAATAGGTTTTCCTCTTTCTTTCATTGCTCCAGCCTTTCTGAACTGTTAAAGAAGAATATTACTGTATCAGTAGTAAATAAGTAGTAAAATGCAGCACAAGAAATAGCTATCCTAGCATACTTTCACAAAGTAACTTGTCTAATACATGCCCATAAGATTTTTATGTCATCAGTTTGGCAGGATTTTTTTTGTATGTGATGACTTACTGTTGTTTGATCTGTTGCTTTTATTACACAGTAAAATTAACTTAAGCCAAAGTAATATTTTCACAGGGAGTCAGTTGTTCAGGGTGCTTGCTTGTACAGCTTTCTACGAAAAGGTCTGAACTTACTCTGAGATTTCTGGTATGGGTCATCTTCATGCATCGACACTTACCAGAATGTATGTACAGACAGGTTATTTTTATTCATGGAATTGCTGGTTTCACTAAAACTTCACACAGATTTTTTTTTTTTTGTTAAGACCTCACTGTTTCAAGTACTCAAAGCTAAGTTCACTTACACTATTATACTTAGAAATGTCTCTGTGCAATTTATAGTTGCTTTTGTCTTGTCTTCCATGAGATCAACTTACAATTACACAGCCAGGAGATGTCACAGGAAAACATTTTCATACTCTTAGTAAGTCAGCCAAGTGGTTTTTCTTTCATCTGTTTTCCCCTTCATCTTTTATAATCTCAAGATTCATCTGAAGTTGGAGATAATTTCTCCTTATTGGAACACTTCCTATCAGGCAAGTCATTCTGAGATTTAGGCTGGGGCACCGTTGTGTTATCCACTTTGGAACCTCCTTTACAAATATATATGTAGTTAAATCACAAAAGAAATGTCTAATAGGTTCACTGTGGCATTGAGTGCTGTGGTGTGTGGCTCATTTTGATGGCTTCCTGCATACTGTTCTCTCCTGGGATTTGGTCTTGGTTTCTCTGATCCCATATGTTTCTGGCTCATATAGCCATTCTCAGGGTGCCACTGTTTTTTCTTTAGTTTTTTTTAAGCACATAGGCTTTTCTAAATTTTATTTAAGTGTTCATTTTATTGCACTGGTAGCACATGGTGAGGAAGTTTGGGTCTGTAAAATAATCACCCTAAAGCTGTTAGTTCTGTTTCCTATCTTTCATAAAAGGTTTAATGTTCTAATTAAACATGCATGGTGTTCCAAATCATAATTTTGCATATTGAGCTGCTTTAAATTCTTCCTGTCAATTTTCAATCAAGGGTTCTAAAAATATGTTTTCAGAACTTGGTCAGTTAGAGGAAAATTAATCGTATTGGTATCAGAGCACTTTTTACTTTTTTCCCAAGTTTATTTGGAACTTGCTTAAAAGGTTGTTTCTGCTTTGGTGGAAGCCTGAAGATACCTTGTCTAATACAGACTGCTCCACCTCTACCTGCTTTTCTTGGTTGGAATTCCGCACAGGAGAAAAGGAACCAAATGTTAGAAGCTTTTTATTAAGTTACTGATCTGTTAGGTACCTCTGGTCTTGTGACTTGACTGAGAGGACAAGTGAGGTAGGAATTGGGAAGATGTGTTCAAATGCACTGTCAGCACCATATAATTACAGGTTGGTTTCTGAAAAAACTTAAGGTATTACATTAAAATCTTTTTTGTTTGCGTATTTAGCTTTGCGTGAGAAGAGAACAACTGTTGTTGCACAGCTGAAGCAGCTTCAAGCTGAAACCGAACCTATTGTCAAGATGTTCGAGGATCCAGAAACTACAAGGCAAATGCAGTCTACTAGGTAATTTCTAACATAATTTCTCAGGACGGCTTGTTGGTACCTCTTAGATATGTTGATGATAGGAATGCTCTCCATGTAACAACTGCAAAGAAAGACATTTCTATTTCCAGCCAGTATTTAAGGAGTGTTTGTGGTCAGATAATTGAAATTGGTGGGCACGCTTCTTCAGTGCTTTTACGTGCTGTCCATAAGGCATCTCTGTTCTTAATGTTCATGAATCAACTTGAGACAAGTGACAGTCATCATTCAGTGCAGTCAAATCACAGCTGAGATTGGTTTGGGGGGGTGGGGAGCTTTTTTGTTTGTTTTTAAGGGGGTTGGTTTGGGGGTCTTTGAGGGGAAATGTGGGCTGAAACAATTCAGATTCTGTTTCCTAGGATACCATTTACCCTCTCTTCCTGTTCTACCTTTCACACAGGATTATGGAGTGCTATCTTTCTTATTCTCAGAGGCCTGGTGGATAAGCATCTTTTCAGCCTCATAGCACCCTTCTTTCAGGAGTCCTGTGCTTCCCCCCGTTACCCTCCCCACCCCCCAAACTGGCCAACTTGTTGGTGTAAGATAGTGACCATAATAATGTTTTTAAGATATATCCAATTTCTTCTCACTTTGTTCACGGGACTAATTAAAGTAGAATGTGTTCGTCCACACACTATGTCTAAGGACTCTGAGAGTTTTCTTGTAGTTAAGCCTGAAATGGGCCTTGTAGTCATTGAGGAAGTAATGGTGCAACTTCAACAGAGGGGTGGATAGGTAGTTGTTTAGTGTAAGTTACTGCTTGTTGTCTTTACATAGCATTCTTATTACTGTTGTAAATGTGCCTAACCAACTCTGGAAAATAAATTAGATGCCTTCTTCAGCCTTACCTGCTCTAAGATTTCAAATAGAGTATACCTCATTTGAAGGGGAAGCCTGTACTTGGATTTATTGTTGGCAAGCTTTGTGCATCTACGGATATGGAAGACTGTAACATTGCTTCTGGAACTTTCTTACAAAAACATCGAATGCCCAAACCCTTTTTTCTGGACTGCAGAAATCTTCTTGATGAGGTGTACCTTTGATTGGGGGCAACCCCCCTGACAAAAATGGGTCCCTGAAGGGGAAGGAACTTCATCAGAATTTACTCCCTGTTTCAAGAGCAGATTATAATTCTTTTTTTCTTTGCCCAACTTGCTGATAAACCTGGTCAACCCATTTGGCCTACGCTTCCTCCACTCTACACATCTGATGAGGATGCAGAAGTTCATGAGGCCTTCTACAG
>VYXH01003060.1:1824-40699 GCA_013397275.1 Burhinus bistriatus
GGGGGATGGAACTAGACGATCTTCAAGGTCCCTTCCAACTCTAACCGTTCTATGATTCTATGATCTGTTATAGACAGCCTGGGCTCTCATCAGGGAATACCGGGGCAGCAAATGCTCGGCTGCAGCTGATGGTATTTCAGAAGCCGGGGTGACCCTATCAGCCACCCCTGCTTCTGCTGAAAACCCTGGAAAACCGAGAAACAAAACAGTGCTGGGATTTTTCTAGAGGATAATCTTACAAGACTGTAATCAAATAGTCTCCAGTTACATTCACGGGCTCGCAGGTGAAGGGGAACCAAAGTAGGAATTTCTCAATTATTAAACTGATAGTAGAGTTTGCCTAGACAGCATTTTAATGGGGAAAAAAAAAAAAAAAAAAGCAAATACTCAAAACTTGTATTCTCTTTCTCTGACCCATTTCTGTAAGTCGTCATTTTTCTGCTAACTGATAAGCAATGAAAATTACAAGCTGTGACTGTGTGAGCAGAAGTTTGCTGAAATATAAACAATTCAGCGTAGTGCCTGAGCTGCAAATGAGCTGGAGTGATTTCCAGCCAGCTGGCAGACTGGGGATCTGAAAACTGACAAAATTTGTCAACCAACCTCAAAGAGTATGGCAGCTGATATAATAGTCAAGCACGTTAGAGTGGTGTTGAAGATAAATTAGCAAACCACAAAACCAGTCTGAAATTTTGAGTGGAAAAATATAATAAACTGCCTTTCAGTCAAGGCTGAGTGTTCAGGTACATGCCTTCCAAGTCTTCCAGCAGCTCCCACTTCCTTAGGACTTTCGTTAACATAGAAATCACACATAAACATACATAAACTATTGTTTTGCTAGTTTCTTCAAAGATCAGCTTAAGTAAATCACATAAACCCAAATCTTGTTACCCCAAAGTTAATGATTTAAGGTTTTTTGTGTCCGATTCTTACATCCAACTGAGAAGCAGGAAAGTTAATGACAGATGCTGTATATAATGATGATACCGCTTTAAATCTAAGGTATGTAACAGTTTATTAACTATTTCAAAGGACTATCCAAAGTTGTACATTTCAGGCCTGAAGAAACTCTTACCTCTATCTTCCCATCTGTCACTATCCACTTGAGTCGAGCGGCGGGCTCTTTACCTGAAAGGCCAAAATAGCGCCCATGAGTTCGGTAATACAGTAACAACACAGACTTGAGAGCATCTCTAGCTGACGATGCTGACTAAATAGCTAACTTAACAAGTAATTCCTGTAAACATGAGACCAAATGTGACAAACAGAGGCTGAAATAAGTTGCATCAATGAAATAATATTTTTGCTACTCTGAACTTTGTAGCTACATTGAGCCTGAAGCTTTTTGGTCAGATTGAGTCCCCATTTTGTGAATAGAGCTTTTCTAGCAAAACTTCTCAGTTTAAACAAAGCCTCAGCTTTGTTCTATGTAAACTGTGTCTTAGCATGCCTGGGACACCTGCATTACAGCACAGATCGCTCAGCACAGTCAATTTGTCTTTGTATGTGTGCCCTTAGAGAGCTAATTTCTTCTCCCTGGCTTTTTGCTGTATCTGCTGCAGCAACTCCCCTTCGAGTTGTTCATTGTACTGGCTGGAAGCCGTATGTGGCTGCTAAGCGAAATTGGCTCTGCAATGATGGTGTTTGTTTGTAACAACAACGGTACTATGGCTTCTTTTAATTCTATTTAATTTTATGTTTAATGAAAGTTAAAATAAATGTAAAAATGTGGAGAATACCGCTCACTACTGCCAACTAATTCATTATTTAATCATCATTTTAATGAAATATAAATGTGCATGTACTGTCAGGGAACAGTGACTTGTATGAAAGCTGTGTTTCACTGATGGCAATTTGAATTCAGACAATGGGATTGCGAAGTGAAATAAAGTGGTTTAAAGCCAGAGAGTGCACAAATCACTCTTCCAGCCACCAGCACGCATCTCCTCATTGTTATTTCAGCTGCCGAGGACTGGTATCCGTACACTGTCCAACAACTTTCTCCAAAGTACAGGATCTTCTCTGTGCTAACTGCTCCCAGGAGCAGAACGTGCTCCATACTACCCTGGAGTAGTCCATTACCAACATCATTATTGTTGCCTACCTTCCACTGCATTATACATATTTCATACTGCAAGAGAGTTTGAGTTGGTTCCAAAAGCATCTCGGCTGCGAAAATATGACCTGAAATGTTCTGCAGCTGCACAGTGTCTAAAGCTTTCCTTTCTGAAGGGGAGGCAGATGAAACAGTAGGGTACAGGCAAAGTCTTGTTCTGCTGAACAGATGCAATGGGGCAGCAACCGTCATCGTGACAGGGCCATCTCAAAGTAATCCGTGTGAGTACTCAGCCCTTGAAAGGGAACTATCTACTAATTAAACGCTAACAATCCAGGTATTAGGTACAGGTTCTACACCAATTTACCATTAAGCCCAAAATTCAAAGCAACACTGAGACAGCCCAGTGGCCTGATCCAGAGTGAGCCAAAAAACCCACTTAAGGGTTTCATTCTGCACTCCATGGCTGAATCCTGAACTGCTTACTCTAGCAAATTTCCCCAGGGGAGAAACAGAACTTCAAGATCCAAACACTTTCTTTTAAACAATGGAAATCAATAATAAAAAAACCACAGATCTTTGGGATATCAGTTGTTATTGAAAGATTTCATGTTGGTTTTGTTGGGGGGGAGACCTCCGACTTTTGTTCATTTGTGAAAGGCATGAAAAGCGATCAATGAGTCAGCTTCACCAGTAAACTTAATAATTACACACTATGTAAGAAGCTGAACGTGGAAAAAAACATTTCTTGCTCAACAGCTCCTCCTACTGCTTACATGTGGCATGAAGCTATCAAGGCACAATTTCTTCTCATGCATTGGCTGGCTACAGAAGCAAATAATCTGCTAATATAAACATGTATTGATCTTCTATTTAGTGTTGTCATACACAGGAATTGGGTATATGTTGCCTGATATGGAATAAAATTGGAAATTATTTTGGGACCAAGAGAAAAAAAGCAGCATACAACTTTCATTCATAGGCAATTTTCATGGTACACAGAATTAAAACACAGAATAAGATACTGGAAAAAGCACTCACTTTTTGCTAGTCTGCACAATACCAGCACTGTTAGCATTATCATTTCTTGCTTATAATAGAAAAACAATGTTTTTTGATTGTAAGAAGCCTCATTTTGTAAAGATACTTACAATGATAACTTAAATAATAACAATAAAAAACTACTTCATTTACTCCATATGCAAACTGAATTTACTATTATTTTATGATGAACAGGGAAGATACAATACTGAATGGGTCATCAGCTTTACTGGACAATTTTACTAACCTGAAGTGTTTCATTTGATGGAAATTTCCTCCTAAAAATACTACCAAAATCTGTAAAATTCCTATTTTATAGTATTATCTGGGATGCTAAAATGTGGAGTGTGCTTCCGTTACTATTTACTGTGTTCTGCTGCCTATCTGAAAAGTCTTCTTAGGATTTTCAAACAGTGTTATTAGCATAAATCAGATGTGCACACTAATGTAGCATACTGCAGGTTAGTCCTTTCATTGCAGGTCAGAACACCGAAACTTCTATCAAAATATTCCCAGAAGCCTACAGAGCCATCTCCCTTTTCATCTGTTAATATATAAAATCATAATAGAAAAATTAGTACTGATGATAACTATAAAACTGTATTTTTGCATGTCAGGAATAAAACTGCAATGCAGTAAAATCTCTTGTGCTTTTCTTTTCAGATGTTTTAAAGAAAAAAATTTTAGAATATTCAGAATATTCTTTGGCCACGACAGACACAGCTCTCCAGAGGAATAACAGTATAGCAATATCATAAACTGCTTTCTACAATAGTTTTGATAACCGGCAAATAAAGTTTTAGGTTTTCTGCCAATTATTTTTATGCTTTCTTTCGATCTCAGTTGATACAAACATCACTTTCTAATACTGTTTCCAGAATTTTACGTTGCAGCAAATGCCAAGCATTGCAGGTAAATTCTGCCTTCTCCTTGGTAAACCCATGAGAAATCTTATTATAGGAATTTTGCTCATCTTGCATTTCCATTGAAGAGGAACATTTGCAGATGTGGAATGAAAATAGCAATTTTCCACACAAGTTGTTCTTTTCTATTTTCCATGATACTCAATTCCCATTCCTCATTATAGTACATCTTCGTGTGTAAAGTCTGATGATTTTCGTTTATTTCCTGGCAACATAAAGTGACCTTAGTGTCAGTGAGAATGAGAGTCACAGGATGCAGGGAGATTTCTGGAAAATGGAGTCATGTTTTAGTAGCATCTTTTATTTAAACATAAGATTCTGCTACGGAATAGTGTGCACCAAACCACAACAGTGTAGCAGTGTATCGCTGTGCAGCTGAAGCACATCCTGGATGTATTGGGAAGGTTAAATGTATGCAGGTACCTGTACATGGACAGATAACAGGAGAATGGAAATCCCAGACCTGGCTTACTAATGTATGTAATTTCTCAGTATATAATTTCTGATTATAAGTATACAATTTGATGTAGGTTATACCTGAAGCTAAGGTTATTTCAAGAAAACAAAAATCAATGTAATTTCCCAAGTAAACTAAGGGGTGTTGTCTAGTAGTGTTTACACATTCTTATTTACTTTTAATATCAGAGCCAAGCTATCCCGTGATACACACAATCAAGAAAAGATGCCAACACTCATTTTATGGAAAAATTTAACGAGGGATGTATTTCAGAACCTTGAATTAATACAATTCTAGAATTGCAAGAAAAATTTGGCTATTGTAGGTGACAAGTAAAACATTTTTCTAACGGTGAGCTCACATGCCGACGTAAAGACAATCTGCAATGGGCATAAGGAAGCAGGAGGGAAATAAGCTGAAAGCAATATCATGTGATTCTGGTCTCAGTAGTTATACAGTTACCAGGTGATCCAAATATATAAAAGGTTCAAGAAGAAACTGTAATACTGACAACGACAATTACATGTGAATGAAAAACTGAAGCACTTTTCCCACTGAAGTCAGTGGGAATCTTTGCCTTGGACCTTGGTGGGAGCACAATCCCACAATTTTGATTCTGAGTCCACCTCGCAAAGGCATGACACACTCTTGGAAATTCTCACTGATTTATTCTAAGGTTTCTCTGGTTAGGCCCTCTGTATCATAATTATTCAAAACACATTTTTCCCTGTCAGTTTCCAGAGATGAACTCACTGAGAATTGGAGCATGACTGAAATATCGCCAAAAAAGCCCAGCAGATAAAGCTGAAGATGATCCCGACTGCCAAAGCCGCTATCTAAAGTATTCTTTCATTTAAATAGCAGCATAACTTTGCATTAGTACTGAGTGAAGATATATTTGGAAATGTTCCTGAAGTATTGCTGGTAAATGAATGCATCACAAACTTAGCACTTTTATGAAGAACTCCAAAATATGCAAGGAAAATATAAATAGAAGCTAAGCAATTTAGAATCACTTTGAATTAGCTACAAACTGGCAGCATTCGTACTGAATCTTTCTCAGATTTGAACACAAATTGATAAAAACCACCAACAAAGCAATCTTAATTTTCTTCTCCATTAATTTTTACTTGGCTTAGCAGATGTTTCATGTCTTTGTTGTAGACTATTTAATTTGCATTAAGCAAGAGACTACAAATTTGATTTATACAGTTTAGTTCCTTGCATTTTTACTCCTTTCAGATACATTTGTATGCAAAACATCATGGGCTGCATTCTGGACAAGATCCTTTGGTCAGCCAAGCTAGGCTTGTAACAAACCTGAGATGAGAGGGGAACTGAGGTTACAGTTCCCTTTTTTCATGACTTACTGGAACACTAAAATTAACTGTGGACTCAGCTGACTGCACAATTTAAAACAGATCCCAAGTTGCACTCAGTTCCATGACTCTTCAAGAAGTTAGTTACAGCTACAGTCAATTTCAAAGGTGCAGCAGCGATCCAACCCTGACACCTTCCCTTGACCATACTCTTAATGTACCCTAAAAAGTAAAGCCTTTTAAAAGGCATGATAGAGATGATAACCCAGTTCTGGGCTACTTAAGATTTCCTTGAGCAAGCCAGGTAAATTGGTTTTCTGACGGCTTTATGGTCCCTGAATGGCACGAAGCAGGCAGCCTCTGTTCCTTTTGTCTCTGGGAATATGTGATTGATTCTCACACGCTGCTTCATTTTCATATGCAGCCTCAGGGACAGACTCCTTTTACTCAGTTCAAAAGGCTGACTTATTTTCCCAGATTTTGGTGATGGAGATAAGAGAAATATTCAAACAAGAATGGTGGAAGAATTTTTTTATTGGGGTATGGAGAATTTATTGAGACTTTCCCCATTTTTTAAATTATACTGTTTGTATTCATGCCCAGTGCTTGAAATTTGCTTGAAATGGGTCTGTCGATAAATAACGATGAAGCATTCATACTTCTAGGGCTGAAATGGGCTATGTATTTTACAAGTCAGAGGAAAAGGAAGAGACTCAGACTTTCTTTAAAGAGCCGGTACAGAAAACTGAAGGAGCATTGCTGATGTCCACTGGATACGGCCATAATCTTTCTCCAAAAGAAATACAAAAGCCCAGAAAGAAATCAGAAGTTAACTGTTAGGGACACGGGCAGAAGAAGACTTTAAAAACATTCTGTGTTAGGTAATAGGGATAAGCTGCTTAGAGAGATTTAGATGTCCATGCTCCACTGAATCATACAAGAAAGTTTGGGTTCATAAGAACTAGATGCAGTAAGGAAAGCGATAATTCCCATACACAACTCCTACTCAAGGATGTTTAAGTGGTATCTATTCTTCTTGTGTGTCTGCAGTGACAAACACATCTCTTTTTGTTTGTTCTCCGTCTTCTCATGGGCAATATGTCTAGTGAGATCCAAACGGCATGGTTTGTACTGAAATAGCTGCATGGATTGGTACCTTCAGCTGTCAGAACTCACTCTCCTTCCTTCACACTTTGTGAAATATACATACCACAGCACCATCTGCTTCACCACGATGCAGATTTTTCGCATAGGAGCTGTATTTTAATGGGAAAAATCATCTGACTACAAGAGAATTTTCTGACTTTGTTTTAATTTTCTTTTATATCTACTTCTTTTTTTTTTTCTCCCCTTCAATTCCCACATCAGTCCTAGGTCTCCTGAGGCACCAGACTGTGAAGCTGACACCAGATGGGGGAATGAGTTTCAAACAGCTGCGGGCTTCCCTACTGCTGCTTCCAGCTATCAAGGATTCATTTCTGCATGTGTATACGGAAAAAGCTGATGATAGCAAGACAATACTAAATTCAGTTTTCTTCCCTGCAAGCTCCACTGCTTTCAGCATTCCCACAGCTCACAAAATTTGCCACAATCACTGTATCTGTTTCAAGAGAGCAGAATGACTGGCAGCTGCATTCAGCTGATGAAAAAGAAGCGAACAAAGGACGAGAGAGCGCATAGAAGGAATGGAATGTATTTACACAGATCCCTCTGCAGGAGGCTGTTTATCAGATGTTATGAACTGATTTATTTATAGCTAATGACTTCTCCAAAAACATTGTTCTCTGCTGACCTTTACACTTAAATTGAAAGTCAGGAGACCTACTCTGCCCAGTAAATGAAATAATTTTAAACTACAATACAGGGGAAAAGATCTTCTTGCTGTATTGTGAATCCACCATTAACTACTGTATCTCCTCCTGTATTTTTTACCTTCTTATCATTGCTGGTCACTATGGATAGCTAGTATTTTCCAGAATAACCAGTAAAGCTGGTACATGAAAAGAAAATAAGCTCAACTTGATTTAATATGGGAGTTGGGGACACTTAGCCAGTAATCCAATCAGTTGCTTATACTGTCAGCTCCTTATATAGGGGTTCTGTCTCTCAGTGGCCTGTGCAATGCCCAATCCATTAGTAATGCTCCACAAAAAAGGGACAGGGATTTGCACTTTTCCAGGCTGACATAATTAGTCATTGCTTCCTACAAAAACACAGCAATAACCAGGCTATTTCAACCTGCCGGGTCCTGCCTCTTCTGACTGTCAAACCCACTCGCACTGACATGTTAGAGCTCGGCTTACAGAACTGAGACGTTTGCACCCAGAGAAGATTGTGTCCTTTCTTTGATCACCATCTCCGCTCCCCCAAGTAGCTTCCAACGGCAAAGCGTAACGAGGTTCAGCTGCATGGAAAATGCCGGCACGCTGGAGTCATCTGTGCCCCAAAGAGACAGCTAATGCACCTCACGCTGCCGTCAAGCCCCGTGCTGTGGGACCGAAGACGCATGTTTTACAATTGGCTCATCACCGTCAGCAATGCCTGTCATCGCTTTCAAACCGGGATGCTTCAGGAGTCAAAGTGTGTCCTGTCACCTTTTCCTCTTGCAATGCTAATTAGACTCTGCGCTCTGCAAGTGCACAACAGAGACACAAAAGACGTTGATGAGTCTTGTTTGTTGCTGCCCATAGGAGTTACGAAGGAGACCTTTGCAGTAAATGGAAAGTGATGCTGTTCGCTGGAGGGATGATACAGTATTTCATGTGCTCACTATATCCCGAGCTCTTGCTGGAGAAGGGAGAAGAAGGGTTTGCTCGCTTCCTCGATGCTCAGTCCATATTCCTGCTGCAGTTCCTGGCTTCGCCTTGTGCCCCTGCGCTTCTGGTTCCACCTACCCGCTGGGTAGGTGCTGGGGTGGCTCAGGGAGGCCAGGGCCCCTGCGGCTTGACTTGACCTGCTGCAGAAAAAAGGTGTCAACCACACTGCTCTGTCACCAGAAGTGACAGCACAAAGAAAAACCACCCTTTCCTCTACAGACTCTCATAACATTTCTACTTTAACTTTTAAGTGTAAGAAATGTACCTTAGAGTAGGCGGATCAACAGAACAGAAACATCTTAATGTTAGAATTAATCCTGTGCTTTAGAAGTAAAACCTGATAACTGCATGCAGATAAAACAGTTTCTCCTTTCTGCTCCTTGCTGTAATGGAAAAAGTAGTCAAGAAATAATTTCACAGCTTGGCTAAGCATTAGCTAACGGCACCTTCTGGGTACCAAATACATGACGCTATGGATTTGGTAACGGAACAGGAGATGACTGATGCACTTATATGAGAGGAGCTGGGCTACCAGCCAAAATTTGTGTTCTGCTAGCTATGTTCCCAACCAGGAGCAACAGGAATTAGTTCCTGAATTGATGCATGTGAGGCTAGAAAAGCAAAATATTGTATAATTTGCAGAATCTGTGGGCTGTGTGCATATTCATCTATCTTCTATTGCTTTTCATTATCTGGTCTTTCTAGATCTGAAAATTCATAAAAGTCTTGAATCATAAAACTCCTCAGAAGTGAAGTAAGCTATATTTACAACCTAACTCCAGTGTAAAAGATGGAAGACCCCCACTCTTTCAGTGCCTTTGAGCCCAGCACCTTTTAAAGAGTTTCCTTCAGCAAGGGTTGGTTCAAATAAGCACGCGTGAAACAGCAGAAGCACAGTGAAAAAACTGAATGCCCATATCCTTTATTCCTGTAATGACTGTGACATGAGACACATTGCTTATAAGTCTTTTGAGATATTTTTATCATCATAAGTTTTCTACCCAAAACTGCCGGTCACAAGCACTCTCAAGAAAATGTGCACTGCTGAGGTGTAAGGAGCAGTCTGAGAAATGCAAGATACGAAGCTGGAGCAGTGACAGTACATGTTGGCTTGTGTAAAATACAGTTTTGAGACAACACACAAAGTTTCCTTACAGTGAGTTTTAATTCAAAAGTTGAGAAGACGTAAGGAAGTTCAAGTACCTGTCCAACAGATTTGATGGCAGGTAATAAAGGCCTTTAACCCCAATAAAATGGGTTCTTAAAGGTTTGAGAAGTCTCACACTGACAAACATCAAGACAGGAGTGGCAATACAAGAAAACAATTCGGATAGAACCTCTCTGAAGAAGTCAGAAACCCTCATTTTAAATTAAGATATATACTTCAAACTTTGGCTAAGTTATGCTCGGGTGAAGCAATATGCATTTGAAACTGCAGTTGCCATTTTCTAAACCTGGTCTATTTCTTCCTTAAGGTTAGTAAGTTCACCGAGTCTTTATTCCTCTATGATACATTTAATGAAGTCTTGTGTCTTAAAATCAAATAGCTGGGCTCTGCTGAAAAATCTAAAATTAAAGGCTTTTTAACTGTGACCTTACTCTGGAAAGGCAGTTCAGCACATAAATAGTCTCACTGACCTTCCGCCTGTGCTCTGCTATATACGGCTTTCCTGAGTTTATTTTAGGATTCTACTGAAATCAATGAGACTAGTTATAAGGGAATGATACAACTGTTTGTGGTATTTGTTTCAAAGCTAAGGACCTCACAGTTATCTGCCATTATAGCACTGGGCACAAATAAGAAAATGGAAAAATCACACAGGAAGAATAAGTACAACGTGCTGTATTGTTAAGGCAAACATCGATAAACTACTGAAAGATCTGAAGATGGGTTTATAATAGTTCTTTCCATACTTCCTGTATTGCTGTTAAATATTAGTTCTTTTTATAGAACTTGGTTTCACAGTAATTTGCTACTTATTTATGTTGCTAACGATTTAATAACATTAATAGCTGTGTGTTTAAAAGTATAAATAGTGTAATTTCACTCTTGTGCTCTTGAACTGTATTTTGTTGCATTTAACTCCTTACACATATGAAAGGTTGTAGAAAGAACAGCATGTAAAGGTGTAGCTATATTGGCCGTTTCCTCAGTGACAAAAGCAGTTTAAGAGGCTGCCACTGTCACACTGCAATTCTCTGCTGTCTCACCGCCCCTGCACAATTCCTTAACACCATTCTGTTTCCTGACAGCCTGAGGATCTAGTTTTAAAAAATGCCCAAGATTATTTGTCTTCATATTAGAACTTTAGAAATATTTTTAAAGGGTATTGAAAATATCAGAATTGCAATAAAGATGTGTCTAAGGAATCACTGACATTTGTTTTCTGTTTTTCATAAAAAACAAAGTTTTAATTGAAACATTTGAAAATTACACCACTTTTTTTGTGGAAAACTGTTTCCCTAGCCATCTTTTAAATAAAAACCCTCTGAAAGAACACCAAATAGTCCTGTATTAAATGTATTTAGGTGAAATGTCACATATGGATATGACAACTGAATCCAATCTCTTCCATAAGGTGCAGGTTTCTTAATGACTCACAGAGAGGCATTTAACCATATCTAAATCTTTGCCTAATACATTGCTTTCTGTTAGAATCAGTGGCAGGATTATGGCTAAAATGACTGTTTTGTGTACTCAGAGCTCTCCCATTCTCTAGCCATCTGAAGCTAAGAGTATATTGACAAATAGCCTTCACTGGAAGCATACTTACTGACTGAAATCGGCACATGAAGCGAGCCAGGAGATCAACAACTGTTACATTTATATTAGGAATACAGAGGAGGATTTCAACGTATAAGTAGAAATGAGACAAACTATGGATAATACTGTGTTTTGTTTTCAAAATGGGCTTTGTTTTCTCACACCCTCAAATGGTATTTTATAGAGGTTCTCTAGGGTTACATCTGGAATGAGGAAAATATGGCTGAAAGGATTTAATTTATCTTTAAAATAAGATCCAATATGTCATTCAGACAGGAAAGCAAGCCAGGGAAGAATGTCTGATATAAAAATTTATGAAACATGAAATGGGCTTTAATAGTAAGTCTGTGAAGTCTTGAAACAATAGGTCTCTCTGGAGTGGCAGAGTCCTATTTTTATGGTGCTTTGATAGGTGGGAAGGTGATAAAAGTGTTGTGTATGAGGAAAGAATTAAAAATGTAATTGAACATGGTTCATAAATCCATGAAGATTCAAAAGCTACACTCTGGGTACTAATTCCTGCTGGGAAATGTTTCTATTTAGTTACACTGTAAAGGTTATTAGTAAATACAATCTTGCATCTGCAAATCTCTGGTTTATTTTTCTTCTAAGATATGACCTACCATTGACCTTATGTTATCCATCATTTGACGATTATGTCTGCGTTTTCCAGTAAAAACCGCTCTTCCCTTTTTTGATTAAATTAGACTGTGAGCTCAGATTTTGATTTATATGGAGTAGCAATGCTTCATTTTTCCAGGACTGAAAATGTCCTCGTTTAAGATCAGATCAGAAGATGGGATGAAAGCCTCTCATAATTTTGAAAGGAATCAGTCTTTTTAGGCCAATCACTACATTTCTCTTATTAATCATAAAGATGGATATGTATAAAAGAAGATATTTTTAAATCTACACTAAAATTCTGGAAATTCTACATTGACAAATGGCTATTAATAAGAGAAGGATATAAAGAAAAAAGCAAAGAGAAATGTTAAAAATGAGACCTTCTGGCTCAAAGAGCCACTGCTTTCACAGTTTGCAACTATGAAGGAGCACTGAGGGAGCTAAGGCAGATCAAAGATTAAAACTCAAGAATCCTAGTTCTTATTAATTTATTGTGTAGCAAATAACTGTATCATATTTAATGAAGCAACTGCCTTTTAGGTATGTACACACAAGACAGCATCTCTCTGTTAGTACTTGATTACACTGAAAATAAACCTACAGAACAGAAACCTCTCTGCTGATCCATACATGAGTTCTTGCAACAGTATGAAATAGTATTCAGAAGACACCAATAAAACCTAAGAAATTTCACACAAAACTCTTTTATAGGAATACTGTTAAAGCTGACAAGTAAAAATTTCATAAGAGATTAAATACCCAATTAACATCATTGTACCACTAGTACAATACCTACTGTTCTGCCACTCATGCATGCACGTGAACACACTGTAATAACAGCTACACAGACTGTTTTTGCATTGCTTCAAATTATAAGCTATGAATAGATTTATTTTCCTTTTTTTTCCTCATATATTTCTAGAATAGTTCTAATTATTCTTCAGATTTTATTTTTGTCAGTGGTGATTTGGGAATTACACTGAAAATAAATTCCTGTTTCTTACGCCACAGTCCTAGAGAAACTAGGACAATGTAAAAGAAGTATCTAAATAAAGAGAATTCATACAGAGGAAAGGGTCTGAACCTCTGTCAAAATAATATGAGTAAAGAAGTAGCATCACTGATTATCTTGGCAGTGCAGAAATGCAGACGACTTGTTTTCTGATAGAAAATACATAAAGATTAAGACAAATCTGCCTCATTCTCACTCACAATTAATCAATGTCATTACTCAGAAATTACAGGAATAAAATATAAGGTGGATCCACTATTCTGATAGGTGCTACTGCAAAGGACTGACGGCCAGAGCTAACTTACGAAAGCTATCTGCAGGTTTCAAATACATGTGTCCTGGAGAACAATGAACTGTAACATAGTGAAGCAAAATATGTACTTCTCCCTATTTTAGCCTTCCGATTTTATAAAGCTTCTTATAGAGAAAGACTGGATGAAAAGTAAATGCAGTCAGAGAAATTAATGCACACAGAGGAGACACAAATTTTATGTATTTGGGTTCTTTGTAGACAATTTAAACATTGTTTACAGATGTTAAGATTTTCTTTTAAAGTAATGCCCAGGAACGCCTAGAGCACTTTATGCAGTCCTGAGCCAAGTGCTCTAGGCATTCCTGTGTCAGCAGGGGAGTTGGACTAGATGATCTCTAGAGGTCCCTTCCAACTCTAAAAATTCCATGATTCCGTAATACATTTCTAGTCTTTTGGCTAGGAAAATTTAATGTTGAACATAAATTGCTGCATTCTATGCAATTTTCACTGTCTGACTCTCTCATACCTGCAAATGTCTTTCACATAGGACATTACTCTTCAATCCAAGAATAAACAATTTCTCTCCATCCTAATTAGCCCTGCAAGTAAGCCTTTTCCCACAGTAGAAACTGAGTTTGAGAAAGAGTTTTGGGTAAAGGTGAAGGGTCTTTGCTTGGGGTCCATATACAGTTTTAATGAGCTGATATGAATGCCTTAAAGCAGAAACTGTTTTATCTGCTGGCTTCACATCTAAAACACAGGATTAATTCTAACATTGCAGCTCAATCCATTGGTGTGTCCTGAGATGCATTTATTACGGCTATAGGGCAGCAACATACAAGATTCATCAACATCTTTTGTGTCTCTGTTGTGCACTTGCAGAGCGCAGAGTCTAATTAGCATTGCAAGAGGAAAAGGTGACAGGACACACTTTGACTCCTGAAGCATCCCGGTTTGAAAGCGATGACAGGCATTGCTGACGGTGATGAGCCAATTGTAAAACATGCGTCTTCGGTCCCACAGCACGGGGCTTGACGGCAGCGTGAGGTGCATTAGCTGTCTCTTTGGGGCACAGATGACTCCAGCGTGCCGGCATTTTCCATGCAGCTGAACCTCGTTACGCTTTGCCGTTGGAAGCTACTTGGGGGAGCGGAGATGGTGATCAAAGAAAGGACACAATCTTCTCTGGGTGCAAACGTCTCAGTTCTGTAAGCCGAGCTCTAACATGTCAGTGCGAGTGGGTTTGACAGTCAGAAGAGGCAGGACCCGGCAGGTTGAAATAGCCTGGTTATTGCTGTGTTTTTGTAGGAAGCAATGACTAATTATGTCAGCCTGGAAAAGTGCAAATCCCTGTCCCTTTTTTGTGGAGCATTGCTGATGGGCCACTTTTCTTTCTCTCAGATTACATTCCAGGATACTCAAGTTGTAGGATCTGCTGTTTTCTTCCAGTCTTTCCTTGACTTATCCCTACACCCACTTTCACACTAGTGTGAAGATGTTCACTTCTCTAGTTCCTAGGAGTCAGCAACTAAGAAAACAAACAATTTCCCGAGTCTTCAATTGTCTTCTCTGCTCCTCTTATGTAGATTAAATTTCCCTGAAAGTCATCTTTTGCCCTGTGAAAGGCAGCCGTAAGGCAGCCTGGGACAGTGTCTTAGCATAAGATAAACTTCTAACAATCTTTCCATTATTACACATAATCTATACCACCTTTTTCCTTTCAGAGGTACACGGAATATTCTTCTTCCTCATAGATATAAAGCACCAGAGATTGAAACAGAATTTTAAAAGTGTAGGGATAAAAGAAAATTTAGTTTAAATAAAATTACAAATACTTTCAATTTGATGACATTGACAAAGACTTTTTTGAAATAAATTTTAGACAAAGCACATACAGGCAGACTGATGTGGCTTTTTGGAGAAATAATATGTATTATTTGGATGAGTTACTCAGTTTCCCCGTGCTTTCTCCTTGCATTGTTCTCACTTAAGCACAGTTACACACACCGAGGAACAAACACCTCCACCTCAGGTTTGATAAGGCAAGGAAGAATCCATGCTAAAATGGCAATAGCCTACAAAATTAAAGGGAAAAAAAAAAAAAAAAAGCTGAAAAAATGAGAAAGATACTCGTAAATTTTATTCCTGTAAAAATACCTGTGCCTCGACAGAAAGAAAGGAGAGCGTTTCTTAACAGACACATTTGAATGCCATGTACTTCTTAAAGCAATTACAGAAAAGACTGTAATACTTCCAAGTACTGTAATTCCTCTGGAGACCCTTCTCAAAGGATGCACTGAGTATTCTCAAATTTGCCTTTTCAAAGGATCACTTACACAAGGCAGGAGCTATTTTTTCCTCAGAACACTCTTAATTAATTCTCTGAAGTCTGTAGAAAATGTATTATTAGATTTTAATGTGCATTTTCTCTTACTACAGCTAATTTGGATCTTACTCACCAAGTGTATGGCTATGCTGAAGAGAAATGCAGCGAAATGGCGGGCCTGGGTGACCTGGGGCACTCTGCTCCGAGGGCAGTCTCCGGCTGCTCGCTCCCCCTGAGGTAAGAGACACGCACAACCCTTCAGGGGAGGGGCTCATCTAAGTAAAACCGCTTCTAGTTTGGGAAAATATGGAATAAAATACAAGCATAAAAAAAACCCCAAGCCATTCACATCCCGTCATTGCTGCTAAGGAAGCGGAGAGGGTCTGGGCTGGCGGAGTTGTGAGGGGGGTGGACGCAGCAACAACCCTCAACACCGGAATTTCAGAGATCCGGGTGATTGTTCTTACCCTGGCACTGTCACAGACACAACCCGGCCTCTCACGCTGTGCCCACAGGGAATTTTTCCTCTCACGACATGCCCGCGGCCTGCCACCGTCCCCTCAGCCTTCCCGCCCACCGCCTCCCCGGGACTACCAGCCCCAGCAGCCCTTGCGGTGCCCTCCCGCCGCACCCGGCGGCCCCGCGGCGCGGGGGCTGCTGGGACTTGTAGGCAGCTGCCGCCTCGCTGCGGCCTGGCGCCCTGAGTCGGCTTTTGGTTTTTTTTGGTTTTAGGTGTGTTTTATTTATTTATTTTTATTTTTCCTTTGGGTTTGTTTTATGGCATCGAGCACTTCGTGACTCCTGCTCACTCCTCGCAAGGTAAGGACCAAGGGCTCCTGCCTCGCCGGGACACCGTGCCCCTCACCAGCTTTTCCCTCAGAGCAAGGCCGGGTCTCCTGATGGCAGCTGGATGAGGAGCTGTACTCTGCTGAAATACTGAATTCAGCTTTGAGGACCTTTTTTCTGGGGTGGTGAAAGCTTCAGGTAGGCTTTAGGTGCCACAACTGAAATTAAAGACGATGTGAGTGAGAATTCATTATTCTTGCCCAGGACGGGACGCCCATTTTGGTGACTACCTGCCTTAGTTATAACGAGAGAGAATCACTGAGCTCATCCTTTCATCTTGCATATTTTAAAAACACCAAATATTTAATTCCTTGTTTTTCCTCCTGAAAACCAGCTCCTTGGACCTCACCCAATGCTAATTTATCTTACAGAGAAATCTTCTGTACAGTGCACCACTTCTGGTGGATTCTTAGCCCTGGCTAGGTATGTGTTGACATTCCTGGGAGAGAGAACCAAGCACACAGCTATTATCCTTTTGATGCTCCGTAAGTGGAATGTTGTTTTGCATATTCCAAACCCAGTGCGCTGTTCCTTGTGGTTTCAGCATTAGATGGGAGAGGGTTTCATGCTGCAATGATTTACAATTAATTGCTACCCGCTGAAGAGCCCTTTTTGCCTTTTTTCTACTGGGGTAAGTCACGAAGGCTTTGGGATTCCCTCAGTGCCTGTGACAGAATCAGGCAGCTGAGTGTCCTCCTGGAAAAGGGATGAGGCATTAATGGAGCACATCGGGACTGCAGCTGTTGCCATCCTGAGCCTATATATAGAAACCCTCTACTCCACACGCATGTGGGAGACAAATGTATTTGCTGGCAGCACAACTGAAGTTTGCAGTAGTTTTTAGTCATCTCTCGAGACTCAGTTGCTGCAGGAGTACTCCAGAGTCGGCTTCAGAGTTCTTAATTAAAGGTGTAATTTCATTGAACTATGTAGTTGAAATGTTTACTCAGGCTGTTCACCAGAGGTGCATATAATTCTGATCTGAATGAGGAGGGGAGAAGAAACAAAAGGAGATGGCAGTGCAGGAGGATGTGATGTCCCTGACCAGTGCTAATTGAAAGTCCCTGATTCCCATCCTGTGCCACTCTGCTGTGGCAGGGCATTCTGATGTAATTTGCTGTATACTTGACAAATAGACTAATGACAGGAAGTATGATTTTAGAAAAATACACAGAATAAACAATCTGGTTGAGAAAATGTGCTTTTTTTTTCAAGTTCTATGGTAATAAATTTGTCCCTAGTATTTGACAGAACTATGCTCGTTATGACTGTCATTGTGCATATGATTTGCTATATGCTTGTAAAAATGTCTAAAATAAAGAAGAACCACAGCTATTTCTCTACTAAAATCCAAATGAAATTTCTTCTCCTTACTCCTTCATTCAGTTCTTTCTGTAATGTGTACTGAAGGTCTGCAAGATAGCTCGAGTTGTATCACCCCTGTTTTAAAGTAAAACTACAGAATGATCCTAGAAATTAGAGACTGGGGGAATCTTGGTCTTAGAAAAACTCCCAGTTTAATCAGCTCCTACTCCCATGCTGGGCCTTCAGCTCTGAAGCTCGCAGCTGTGGCTTTGTATCTGTATGGTTTTAGATTTTAAACTCCTTTTAGGCAGCTTGTCTGTTTCTGTTATATTTGCTTTACACCTGAAACAACATCAGTTACATGTTGAGTGATACCACAGCGTGGCCAACACTGAGGAAAAGAAGTGAAACGGCTAGACATTGTTAACAGCTTAGAGAAACAAGGGAGAAAGCAGAGCTTAGCTGCTCAGTGCAGGAACACATAGCTTCCCTTATCTTTTCTATTCCTAATTTACCCATCCTCAGTTCAGAAGCAGATGTGAAAGCCTGCCAGGTGAAGGAACAAGGCACAGCCTGGAGCTGGAATATGTGCTGAATTTGAACCACACTTAGAGAAGAACCCCTAACCTCGGTGAGAGAACAGTCATACAAGAACTGTGACATCAGACTGCCACACAAAAGTGTGCTTTATATACTGCTGGGACACTGGTGAGCAGAAGAAACTTCCTTTGCTGGAGACTCCTGTGCATCAGTGGTACCTAAATAAAAAATTATCTGAGTCAGCTGTATAGTAAGATAAGAAGCAATTGCAACTGGGAAGATATAGGTTCACTGCTCTTCACAACTGACGTGCTTAAGTGTGAAACTTTTATGAAATGCTCAGTTCGCTGCATATTAAATGGTATGATACCATGTTACTTCAAGTTGAAGTAGTCTGTGCCTAATCCTTCTGGGCCCAACTACACGTATTCCTTGTGCTTTTGGAGATCACTAGCCTCCATAGTTTTCACTTACTTAATTATCTGTCTTGATGTAGGATTAAAAAAGTTCCTGAACTGGTCTAGCCAGGCATGGGGAGGTATGCTGGGAAATCACATGACTCTTGCAGACAACAATGTAATAATTAAAATATGTTATTTGCATTACAAATGTAAGTCAAGCCCCTGTAAACTGGAGCCAAGATACATTCCTCATCAAGATACATTCCTCATCAAGATACATTCCTCATCTAGGTGTAACGTGTTGTACAGCCTGATTCTAGGTGTGATACCACTCCAGATAAACCTGTCCTCTGGTGCCAGGACTCATGGAGCCGCATGCCAGATATTTTACACCATGCAGAACAGAGCCTTTCTAAGAATTGGCCTGCTCTACACTATAGGGCAATTTTTCTCCTTTCAAGAACAGTAGTGTATATTCTGTAGGTTCTTTGGTGCAGCTTGATTGTATTGGCAAGTCAAGCTAACAATTCACTATACAAGCCATTCCTTATTGCTGGGTTTCTTTCCCTGTGCCGTGAAGCTGGTGCTCAGGCGTCTTGAGGACAGGGGATAACTATCAGAGGCTGAAGATGTTCATAGGAGGAGGTTGGCACCACTATTTGTGATCACATTACTTACCCCGTGGTGTGGTTCTGTAGCGGGTTAAGCTCATCTTTGCCTGGGCTGCCTTGGCCTGCCCAGCCTCCCACCATATCCCTGCCTTTGTCACGTCTTTCCATCCAGTCCCTTCCTCCAGCGCCTGCAGTTGTGTGGTCAGGTTGTGCGCAGGCTGAGGACGCTGGCACATCTTTGTCCTGCCAGGCCTGACTAGTTCCCTGATGTGCTGTCCCTGCCAGCACAAGGGAGAGGGCGGGAAGAGGTTGCTGAGCCAAGCAGAACCACGTTATGGACTTGAAGCTGCAGGCAGAAGAGCTTATACTAACGCACATGCAGATGCTGGCTGTCACAGAGAGCTGCAGAAGGCTGCCTCTCCAGTATGTCAGTAATTAATTGGCGATGTTGCTTCTTTCCATTCATTCCAAGCGGTGCTGGAACCAAAAGGGATCAAACAAACTGAAGTATACTATTACAACAAAACAAACTTGCCTGTGCCTTGCTTTGTGTGGATAGACGGATGGGGTAGATTAGAAAGCTGTCCTGACCACCTTGACTTTCTGCTTCGATTATTTTCCAGCATCTAAATTTTAATTAGACCGATAAATGACTTACCACAGTCTATAGGTGTGAGGCAAAGATATTTCAGGCATTTTTAGCTCAGAAATTCTACGGAAATCAGGCTTATTTTCTTTAATTACCTCTATCTCTTTATGCTCCCACATATCATACTTTTTAACCTGTGGCCAATGTCAGTTAAATTGGGAAAAGAACTACTGAAATTAAAGATAGAAAGTTTGTCAAAAGAGATGATCAGGGAGAGAAAAGCAGCATTATTACATAGTCTTTACTAGACAGCCGAGAACCCACACAGAAGACAGCCGTTCTGAAGCCAAATGCAGAACAAATGCCTCAGTATGGGTTTACACCTTATTAGACATCAGAGGATCCCATGATAAGGCATGAAATAATACAAAAAAAAACCCCTTACTTCTGCTTATGGAGCTAAATCTGCAAAATTGTGATAAACCAGAAGTGACCGCTTTTCCATATGGGGAACCTTGCTGAACTTGAAAAAGGGAGGCTGGTGATTTCCTTCAGTGCAGCAGTAATTTGAATGTTTCTGGTTTACTTTTTAAATTCATGTTTCCCTTGCTAGGAAGAATTATTGCTGTGTCATTGTATGACTTTTATATGGCTGTGTTTGAATTTGTTTGGCTGGAAACCACAGTGAGAAGCAGTAAAAAGAGGTTTTGAAATTTAATTGTGTGGGCAACACGATCAAGAGACCTGAAAACCAGGGACCAGCCCCTCTGGGACAGAGTGCTACCCAAGAGACTCTCTTTCCTGCTCTTCAGAGTAAAAGCCTTGCAAAAAAATGCTTTCTCCATGCATCTGCAGTCATCCATCACAGTGTCTTACTCAATGTAGCAGTATGTTTTTGTCTGTTTTTTTTGGTGGTGTTGTAGGTTTTTTTTTTTTTTTTTTTAATCTGTTTCTCTATGGGGAAAAGTATCTTAAAGCACATAGGCTAAAACTGCCTTAAAAGGTAGGCTTTTCAGGCAAATTTTGTATTCTGAGTGAAACTGTACACATCTGATTACAAACTGTGAAAGGTATTCATGAGTTCTTATTTCCCCTTGGGGTAGAAGCTGAGAAAAGCAGCAGGAGTGGCTACTCAGAAAGCGCGGAGGAGAGGATGCCTGGGGGCTTTACATACCACCGTCCAAGATCTGCTTACAGCATTGCGTTGGAATGGATTCTGCTTACCCCAACGCTTTATTGCTGCGAAACCACCTGATCTTCTGCACTACCATCTATCTCTTTCACAATGGCTCTCAGCTATCAGGTAAAACTTTTTGAAGCTCTTAGAACGAAAGGAAACCCAGACAAGTCTCACTTTCTGCGTTGTTTCAACTTGGGGAACATGTTTTTGAAAGAACTGGTGGAGAATTATTGGAAAGAATGAAAACATCTGTACAGTTTTGCACTTGAAAATGGCAGAAGTACCTACCCAAGTTTTCCTGGCTTTTATGCAAATGTTTTTTGGAGAGGATTGAGAGAGCAGGGAGGTGACAGCCCTGCCTTCGGCTGCCGTGGTAATCAGTGCTCTGCCTCTGCATCTTGCTGAAGGATTCAGAAGAGGCTGATCCACCTCTCAGGGAAGGTGAGTAAAATGAAGCAGGGATGCTCGCCTGCCAAGAATGTGGGCACTATGGTAGTCAAATGTTTTTTCCCCTTTGTATAAAATCAGTAGTTTTGTTTTTATATGCTGTTTTTCACCAACATTTTAATGGAGAAAAAGAAACATAAAAACCTCCTTGTCCCACCCCAGCCCTCCATGCTCCATTGAAATATGTAGCTGAGAAAGTTTGATTGAAAGTAGAAACTCTTGAGATAAGAATCCTGCAGCACTACTCCAGGGCAATTATATTTCACATTTGATGAGTCCGTTCTCTAGACCCCAACCTAGGTTATATCTTCCATGACGTAGTAGTTCATCCAGCTCGGGAGATGAAGTCCTGTGGCAGACCCTTGTGCTGCAGGAGAAAGGTCGGGCATGGGGCATATTGACTACTGCTGCCAGGGGCAGTTGTTTACCATTTTTGAATTTTCTATGGGAAGTGGATAGTTTTTAAACAGAAAACTTTGTTTTGCTGAAAACCGTGCAGAGAAAAAAAGGTTGAGGGAATAGGTCAGCTCAGGCTGTGTTTGGTAAGGAAGGGAAGAAAGAAGGTGAGGCTCAGATGCCTTAGACGTTGCTTGTGGCATATTCGCCCAAAATGAAGCTGATTCATATTTGGAAATGATTTGACTGCAGGCAGATAGTTTAGAACATAATGTATTATGCAGATTTCTACCTAATTGACTTGTCCAATTAGATCATTAAAATGCCTCAAGCATTTGTGTCTTGGTTTTACTTTGTAGCATTTTTAAGAAAAACTCACCATCTTTTCCTTGCAGAAATTTTGTCCCCATATTCTCTCCACCCTGGGGTTTCTGGATGAGGACGACTGAGTTGTGCATATGGGGCTGGGAGATACCGATGCAGAGAAGATTGGGAACTGTTTGAAAGTGGTATTAATGAAAGACTGCAGGAGGTGGTGGCTTCACCAGAGGCTTTCCTGTGACATATTAATTGAGCTACATTTTTGTGGCTACTTAACTCTGACACCATATTCTTGCATGGACATTAAATGGCACCTTGTAGGAACTTCGGCAGCCTGCATCGCAAAGTCCCACAGAAGCAGAGATACTTTTTGAGATTCGAAATTAGGGAAGGCACTAATTATAAACATTTTTTGTTGATTTTCCTAAATAATATTTCAGCCTTGTATGTTCCTACCTACCTGCAGTTCTTCAACTCTGACTCTGTACAAATTATCAAATTAATGCTATCATGAGAGTGCGGTATGAAGCCAGACGATGGCTGTCCGTGTTGCATAATGCAGGGAGCTTTGGCCAGAGGAGTTTTTAGTAATAGTGAGGAAGGGCGGGGTATAGAGGACACACTCTGTAATTGAGGATCAAAGCTAATTGTTTCTGCTTCTCAATCTGTATAGGAGCTGTTCAGCTGCAAAAGGCAGAAGTGTTAGGAAGCATCTCTCACCTAGACATTTTGTCATCGGGGAAAAGTGAAGAGGTAAGTTCTACTTTTTACAAAATCATTTTTTTTGTAAGAAAAGTCTTTTCTCAAAAAGTAGCTTGGCAATACATTTGATGATAAGAGGCTTAAGTATAACCTAGATTTAGTACAAACTGCATGTCATGTACAGAAATGTGATGGATATAGTAAGGATATTGCTAAAAGTAGTTAATAATAATTCTTAACTACAGAAGCATTTTCTAGTTTTTCTCGCCCATCAGGCAGAAAAGAGGTGGGGAAGCTATGGAAGTAAAATGGAAAAGGTGAGGCAAAACTTTTCTAAAAACTTTAGGAAGTGGCTTTTGTTAGGATAAAATCCCACTCTATGTAGATCTATGAAGTTGTATTTAACTTCTGTGGAATAAGGTTTTTTCCACAGATCTTGACACCACCTGAAGTTCTTAACTTTCCAGTTAAAAAGAGGGGAATCACAGTTTTTGTTTTGTCTCCTCTTATTTAGCAAATGACAGGAAGCACTAGTGACCGAAATAGTCTTGTTTTCCCTTTACCTCTCCAGTTCTGTGTTCTGGTAACTATGTAATGTAACACTCAATAATTATCAGCATTAATTTGAACACAAAGCTTTAAAATAAACTTATATGTTTTCATTCCGGCAACAGATAATTCAATCTCTATTCCAGAAGAAACTGGATAATCTCTATATAGTTTCCTTTTATTGTAGTTCTAGATGTGTGGTATTCTGCATAATCCCAGTTTGCATTCCAGCAGCAAGTGAAACATAAGAAGTAAAAATTCAGTCTGGGTAGCAGAAATCAGACTTCTAGCCAAGTTCCACATCAAAATCCATGAGTGGTGAAGGAGAGAGGGTTTGAAGTGCTTTTTGAATTAAGCCGCTTCAACAGAGTCTTAAATAATCCAGTTCAAGGCAAAGTTATGAAAGTAGAGTTTGGCTTGGAGAACAGAATTGCAACAATTATTGGGTAACCAATTTCTGGAAAAAAAGAGATACTGTGGAGCCTCCTTGGTAAATAATGGTGCCCAGTACAGAGTGGTCTAAATTGGAGTGTCATGTTCAGAACTGAATGTAGGAAAAGAAAAAAGAATACAAATGAGGTAAAAGAATGACTCATGCTAGTCTGTTACTATCTGATCATGTTTTATGCTTTAAAATGTATTTGTGTATCTTGGAATTTTAGATCTCTTGTGTTTTTAAAACATCATTTACTAAAAGTGGTCAGTATGAGCAAACTGAGTAGCATGGAGTTGCTGCCCATACAATATTTTATATATTTTTTTTTTGCCCTTTTTTTGGTAACGTTTCTATTTCTAGTAACTATCTTTTATTGTAATAGGGAAGGCTTTCAGAAGCGGCACAAAGTTGAAGATGGATATTAAGAGCATGAAGAACTATCTGTATTGGCTGTACTGCCAGTTTGAGCTGATCACCTGCAGCTATCTCATGGAGCCCTGGGAAAAACTGCTCTTCTACACTTTCAACATTACTATGTTAGTTACGGTATTATACACCGCTTATGTCTTTGTCCCTGTCCACGTTAGCACGGCTTTCCAATTCTTCTTGCACTTACTTGGAAACCAACATGAAAGTACTGTTTCTGTCGTGAAGTAACTCTGGCAACCTGACACTGACTTTTGGAAGTGTTTCTCTTAACACTCTGTTTTTGTATAGAAACAGGTTCAGGGTGTGTGCAAACACTGTTTTATTCTGCAGTATCTCTTAATGTTCTTCTGTATTCTGGGACTCTGTGACAGCAAATTATTTTGCCAAAACAATTTCAATCAGTCCTTGTTTTTATCATTTGACTGACTACTTCTTAAAGAGCTTTCAATTTTAAAGACTGGCTGGAGGTACGAAGCTGGGTTTGGTACAGAAACAACTGTGCTGCGTATTTTGTGATTCCAGGGAATGCTGCTTGGATATGGAGAGTTTTCATCTTGAGAAATTATATGGCATACGTTTGTTCTTGCCTGCCAAAGGTTTGCTGACAGGAGAGATGTGTACACAAAAGGTTTTGCACAATACTATACAACTATAAGCTGCTTCTCTAAGCTTGGTATGTATGTATTTATAGAATGATTTTACTATTTATTTCGTTTCCTCCATTATTTAATACAATGAATTACTTGACTGGTTCTTCATCATTATGCAAATAATACAGTTGATTTATTAAAAATATGGGGATTTACTTCTATGAAAATTTATAATAAAATTCTCATTTTCTTGGACTTTAAAAAAAATCATTTTTGTTTTACTTTTAGAAGACTGGTAAAGCATGCATATCATATACAGAATATGAAACTACATATTCAGTTGTGGTAGGGACATTTGAGTTGAAAAACAATAAAAAATCCTACCTAAAGTACAATGACTGTCCTTTTGTCCTAAAATCCTTATTCTCCCTCTTTTACCTCCTTTTATGCTCTATTGTTGACTAGTGTCTGAAACATGAACTCTTGAGACTGCAGACTTTGTAACTGATGTGCTGGGCACTCTATAATTGGCTTTGTTTCAAATTCCGTGTTTTTTAAGCTTCAGCCTTAGAACACAAGATACGTGTGCTGCCGGCTTGCCACAGCAGACATGGATGGAGCTGGCCAGGGATGAAGGACCAATGCAATTAACTTGGCAACTAGAATCGGTGCTCTGTATCATCCCAGGAGAAGAACAGAGTAGGAGCAGGACGCGTACAGGGTAACATAAATGCAAGTTTGCTCCCACCCACACTGAAGTGAGTTTTCTTATATCTTTCCAGCATCGAAATGCTCCTAGAATATCCTCTCCTTCAAGAGAATAGGATGTTATTAGTAAGTGGCAATCGAATGACTTACGAAATGAGATTTGGTCATAGACCATGATAAAACAAAGTGAAGACACTAATTATATTATTTATCATCTCAACATGAGATTCAGTTACTTTCCCAATTTATAATTAGGGGAAAATAAGATAGGATATGAAAATAGTTTCTTTGGGAAAACGAGAGCAGCTGAGTTTAAACCTACAGCTCTTTTGACAGTACCCAGGTAATCTCTCAGTTTGTAAAAACAATCTATTTAATGCTTTCAGATTAGAATCCAATTGTATGTTTTATTAAAGTAATATAATGGCTAAAGTAGCAAATATTTTACATTTGCTCCTAGCAGCTTTTATGCTCAGTATGTATATTGCATTTATTGACGTTTAGGAACAGAAGAGAGAAACAGTATTTTAGTTACGTCAATGACTAAGCTATATATGAAGACAACAATTTTGTTTCAAAACTGTCAGTCTATAATGTAGCTAAATAAAGGCAGTATTTTGCACTGTATGTGCACACACTGCATTACATCCCTGCGAAGAAAGCTTGGTGGATAAGCAGGCCACCATAGCTATGTTTACACTAAATTACAGCAGAAGGCTACACGCATACAGCCAGAGTATTTGTCGACATTAAGGAATCTGACATCAGGCTGCAGAAGGAGGAACTCTTACCCTGGGCATGGTTTTGTTTATGGTCGCCCTTTCCCTGTCTCTCCAGTGCAAACCCACTGGGTGTTTGTTGTGGTTGCCTGAATTGCCTGGTGCCTCTTTTGCAACAGCGGCGTAGGATGGTGTCTGTTGAGCTGCCTTGTTTGCATGCGGCAGTCCTTCTGCACGGATGGCTCCTGGCTGTCTGCTAGTGACAGCAATGTTGTCTCAGCTCCTCCTGCCATTCTGCAGCACCAAAAATCTCAGCTCAGCTGTGTGAATCGGAGAGAGCTGGGAAATCACCAAAAAGCAAAGAACGAAACAAAGGGCCAAGTGGCAGCTGAAAAAAACTAACTTCTTGATTAATTTTACTCATTACAGTCTTTTCCCTGCATGTCACCAAGGCTCTCATCTACAGAACAGGATTAAAAATATTACATGCAAACTCCACCTTGCAATTTCAGTTTCAAAACACTAACCTGCTTGGGCAGGTTCCCTATTGGAAGCTGCACTCTGAAGAGCAGCCTGAGATGCTGAATTGATAGAACAAGGCCATGGCTCCAGATTTGCTAATGTCGTGCCTGTGCATGCTCATCTGGCAAGGTAAATTTCATCAAGGCCAGGCACTGGTATCAAACTAGTCTATCAAACTAGCCATGCACTTGATACAGCATTCATCCCAGCTGTGTGTGAACAGATGCTATCGGATGTGGAATAAAGACTACTTATAACAGCCTGCTTCAACATTTTTCAAGATTTCGATCAGCAGAGTTTGTACTGGCTTAGCAGTTCACACTGAGTGACCGCAACATTTGTTTTTAAACCTGGTGGTAAGCATTGTAAATCGAGATTTACTATTGCATGGCTGAAGCAGAAAGTATTTCAAGAGGAATAGGAAACGGAATATTCCCTGCGATTCCTGCCTGCACA
Organism: Burhinus bistriatus; assembly: GCA_013397275.1. NCBI lineage: Eukaryota > Metazoa > Chordata > Aves > Charadriiformes > Burhinidae > Burhinus > Burhinus bistriatus. The sequence continues at coordinate 29,163 of VYXH01003060.1, forward strand.
CCCTTCTCTGAGGACACCTGCACCACATTCAGTTCCCTGTGAGTTCTTGCTGGCACCAGCTGCATTTCCATCCCACTTTGTCTAAGATTTTTTTGCACAACTAAGAACAAGCAAAGTTTTTCGGACAAACCTTCTCGCATAGACAAGCCAGCCACCTGCAGACAGTTTTTGCACAGAGACACTCACGCAGAGTCCACATGAGCTGGAGGTTGGTTGTTAGACACTGGGGCAGTTGCTTAGTCTCCTAAACCTTGTCAGAGCATCTGCTTGCTTAACAAGAGGTATCAAATCCTTAACGCCAATGCCTGCCGCACGAGAGAGCTGCTAATGCCACAGGCGTGTTTTCCACTGGCCGTGTGGGCTGAGCATTGGGGGGTGTGTGCAGGGGAGAAGAGGTGGTTGGTTGCAGTTGCTGTTTGCAGGGTTTTGTTATCAATCAGATGCACAAATGCATGAATCATTTATTTGCAGGTTTTTATTATCAATCATGATGCAAGAGGTGCTTGTTGCTCTCTCCTAGGCCTGTTGACCACAGTGTAGATACAGTAGGTGCTGCTTAATGACTTTCTGTCAATAAAGGAATTAATTTTAGTATTTGCAAACGTGGACTTAAACACGCAGTCTTAATTTGACAACGTTTCTGACATAAACCCAGTCTGGTACTCTGACATCATTTCCACTCCCCACCTTTGCGAATAGATCTGACCTCCCGATCCCTGTGTTTATACAGGGGGAGTTTATGTCACTGTTCTTGTATATTGGAAAGGAAGGTGAGGGGGATGTGGAGCACCATTCAGATCACTGCTTCACTGACTTTTAAAAAGGCATCTCATTTAAATTGCACAGCTTACCAACGCTGGTTCAGCAAGAGTTGAAACTAAAGAACAAAATAATAAATGTCTGCTAAAATAAAACTGCTCATGCTGCTCACTATGAACTGTTTGATCTTTACAGCTATAATACATAATGGTAGATTCACAGCATCCTCATTACGAAGGTTTATTAGTGTAGGACTTTTACAGCTTATCTCTCATTAAACTATAATCTGTATTTTATCAGTCCAAATAGTTTAAACTTTCTAAAGGCAATGAAGATGATTTGTTCACACAGAACTTCACCCCCTCTGCTCCTGATTACTTCTGGGGTTTTTTTTTTGAGGTCTAAGATAAGTTCATGCTCCTTGTTGTTATTTTTATTGTTTTGCTACTACGACGTATGCATTTTGTCTGTGCTACTATTTACATCTCAGTGTAATCTGACTTCTTATCTTAGCTATTCATTATCTGACTTGAAAATCCTGTTTCTAAGATGAACTTGTCAGCACTTAATAGCCTCTGCATCCCGCAGAATGTATTCCTTTTCGTCTTGCATATATTTGTTTAGAACAATGTTGAGTTTACAGCAGATCTGTTTCCTTTTACAAAGCTGACCTTAAATTACTCAGTTCTGCTTGGCTGAAAGTTTCTGCCTAACTTTCATGCTCAGCTGAAACTACTTCATGCAACAGCTTAGTTATAGTCGTCTTTCTTACAGAAAACTGCTTCTTCCTATACCGGTGATGTTTCCAGTATTCAGTGTAAATACTATATAGAATAGTATTTACACTGAAATTTCTATGAAATTTACTGAGTGAGAAGCACAGCTGGGGGTAGTGACAGGAGTCCTCATGGATCTTACAACTGCAAGACTCTAAAATGTTGTCCCTTCTTATACAGCTAACTTCGTTACAATTTCATAGAATCACAGAATGGTTTGGGTTGGAAGGGACCTCAAAGACCATCTAGTTCTCACCCCCCTGCCATGGGCAGGGACACCTCCCACTAGACCAGGTTGCTCCAAGCCCCGTCGTCCAACCTGGCCGTGAACACCTCCAGGGATGGGGCAGCCACAGCTTCTCTGGGCAGCCTGGGCCAGGGTCTCACCACCCTCACAGCAACAGGAATCCTTCCAAGAGACTGTGGCAGGCTGAAGATCACAGGCTTTGGGAAAGAGCACATTCAGGCAATGAGGAAACTGCAGTAAATGAGTGAGCTATATATGGAGTTCAGAGGCTGCCAAGGTTAAACAGCAGCTGTCTCAACGTTGTCACAATTTGGACTGAAGAGAATTCCTTTTAAATCCTACTTGGAGCATACACATCCTTGTGTTGGATCTGAGCCTTGGGCACTATCAGCCACTCAGTAGACCAGGGCATTTAGCACACGAGTATGGAAATGGGCACCGAAGCTGAGAGATGCTAGAAGCCTGAGGAGCAGCTGCCTCCAGGAGCCAGCTGGAAGAGTGGCCCAAGTGCGATTGCTCTCACCGGTGCTGTACGAGCACTTCCACCAGGTTCGCTCTGGCATCGCCTTTCCCAGCATGCCAGCTTCTGCAAATTCTCGGCTTTGGGACTAATTCTGCGTGTGCTGCATCTCCCGATGCACACCTGCACACCTACCTCTAACCGAGGCTTCCATCAGGGAGCTTCAGATCTAGCCAGCGCAACACAAAGTGCCTGAACACCTCCCCTCCTCAGGGGATTCGAGGCTCCTAAAGGATCTAATTCTGGATTATTTTCAGTATGAACATTCGCCTTTTCAGAAAAAGTCTAAAACAAACCTAGGGCTTCAAATGACTTTGAGGCTTTTCTGCTGCATTCATACTGGCTGAAATATGTCAAGCTTTCATACGTTAGCATAAATTCATTTCAGCAGAAGTATGGGTCCTTTATATCTCAGATCCGCCCTACAAAAAGGTATGAATTAATGAAGATTTACATTAATAACAAAGGTGTTAACCATTACAGCCCATGCAGCATGAAGTCTTACCATGCAAAGTGGTATACAAACAACCCGACAAGTAATTTACAGCTTAAATAGTTTCCTTCTATCTTACAAAACTTGTCACTAAGCATAGATTATTTTAAAATAGTCTTTCAAGCCCTTTCAGTGCTTGGCACATCTGAAACATTTTCTTAGTTGATGTGAAAAGGTACATCAGCTGTGGATTTCTGTCATACATGATTGTTTCATTTTATAAAGCTGAATATTCAAATTACACAAAGGCACTTCTCTTTCTTGATGATTATGCTTTGGTTTTCATCATGGAACTGAGACCCTGACAAGTTTTAAACTTCATCTCCTGTTTCTTACGTGTCATAACCAGGTTCCCATCCTAAGCTTATGATGGCCAGAAAACGTTGGTAAATTCTGAGGGCAATAATATTCTTTGCTACGTGATTATGCTCTGAAATGAGCTATAGCAAACATTGCCAAAACCCACCAGATGAGTCTCACCCCTATATTTAACTGTTCTGAGAGAACACAGCTAACATCAGTGGCCTTGGCAAAGCGTAAAGTGGAGAGATGAATCTGTCAGCAGAAGGAGCAGTTTGCCAGGAATAAGTCCTTTAACATCAAGATCCAAGCAGCTTGTCTTATTTTTCCTTAGGTTGGTGTTATGTTATCTTAAACTTAAACAAAAATATTAGGAACTACATCGGCATAAACAAGTTTTTCAGAGTTTATAGCCATCTTTTCTTTAGAGCAGCTGAGCAGACTGCTTTTGGGGCCATTAACATGAAGGAATAGTGACATCAGGTGGCCTATCACATTAATCACAGGCACATCTCAATTTTTCTATGGCAACTTCTATGGAAGAATGGACGAGTGCCACTGCGGGTGCCTCCTACCCAAAGTGAGACCTGTCTTCTCCCACCAAGATGCTGCAGCCTTTCAAGCAAAGTGTATTTGGCCATTCCTAGAAAGGTCCTTACAACACACCCGGCACTTTGTGTTCCATCTCGAAGCACGTTTTGGTTACAAGAAGAAAAATGAGTTTGTCTAACAGTATTTGCCCACGTCAGATTCTCAGCAATTTGACTGCAGGCAGTGTCTCCTAGAACGGACCATACACTACTCTGCAGTCCCCGTTTTTGAGGGTCTAACCCTGCCCTCCCCCCTGCACCCAGCGGAGCTGCTGCTGAGCCCAGCCTGGGAAGGATCAGATCCAGCATCTCTCCAGGCCGTGCCAAGAGGCTGAGCATGAAACCTGCTGTGTTACAGCGGCAGCAAAGGCCAGTGGTGTGGTGCCCCGCAGCTCCTAAACCTGCACGGAGAGTCCAGGGATGGATGTGAGAGGATGTAGAATTGACACAGGAACTAATCGACGGTTTGGGGCAGAGAGGCACACACATCTACGGACACGCATTTTTTCCCCAAGTGGTTTGAGAGGATGAACACTGTCTTATATGGGTAGGTTTTCCCAAAATATGTTCCCTGTTTGGAAATGGTACGATCAGCTTACTCTTTTCTTTCTCCCCTCCACTGTAACTGCAGCTCTCCGACAGAGGAGGAGAGGCCGAGAGAGCCGGGACTGTTCAGCCTGGGGAAGAGGTGGCTCCGCAGGATCGCATGCATTGGTATCAATACCTGATGGGAGACAGTAAAGACGACAGAGCTAGGCTCTCCTCAGTGGCATCCAGTGAAAAGATGCTCCCCTCAGCCAAAACCCAACTGACCAACCAACAGAAGCAACCTGTATACTAGTCTAACTTCTTTAAGGAAAAATTTATGACACAATATTCCCCTGTAATTCCCGATATTTAAGCTACTTTTGAGAGTAAAAGAGACTAAAATAATATTGATTCTATTAGAACTCCCCACTAGATCAGTATCTCAATGACAACTAGCGCATACTCTATTCCTCGGCTTGTAATTTTCCCAAATTGGTACAGAAGCAGCCCTTTTAGTACAACAGAAGTAGCTATCTGGCACGATTCTAACACTATTGTCCTGAACAGTTTCTACCTGAATTGTATTTGGGAACCTCTAGTTACATCAGAGAATCTACTAAGAGATTTTTAAAGCAGTTAAGGTGAAATTATCAACCTTAGACTTTTCATCATCAAGACTCTGTTTTTTTCCTATAGAAAGAAAATTCAAAAAGTAGTACTTGTATATCTGAACCACCCCTTTCTGTGTATTTGTTTCCCTCAATCATCCAGCTTTTGTGCTTAAGGTTATATGTTGACTTATGCAGCATAACACTCTCCTTCACCATTTTCTGTGAGCAAAAAAACTTTCAGACACTTATTACAAAGTTCTGGACAGCTTCTCCCATGACTTTAAATTTCAATAAAATGATCTAGAATCACACTAATACATCAAGTGCTCACGGGAGCTACGGCACATGCTGTTCACTAAGGCAACCAAACCCCCAAAAAGAAGGGATTTGCCATTGAGCAATATGGAAATTCATCACTAAACCCCCGCAAAGTTTAGATCTAGTCTTGCATTTTCTCTGTCTCCGTTCTTCCCCCCAGTAATTCTTCATTCTTCACCCAGTAAGGGTGAAACTTCCTTAGCTTAAGTAACTGCTTCTTCCCACCATTCCCAGCCAGGGAATCTACAGTGCCAGGGCTGAAAGGCTGTACGAAGCCTTACTTGGTTTCTCACTGTAAAAGCCTCGCTTCTGAAAGAACAAAATGTTGGCTGTTTTGAAAGACACAACTTCTCTGCTCAAACAGAATCTCATTAGCTGGCTGTGCTGTATTTTTTTTATTTTAATACTTTAGAAAGTATCCTTTCTTTTTAGTCTTACTACTAACTTACTACATGTGGCAAGTACACTTCAAATTTAACCATCACTTAACTACTTTAGACAACCCTTTTACACCTGCGTTACTATTCATAAATTACTACGCATACTGCTGCTGCTTGCTACTCGCCGTCACGTGTCCTCTGTGCCAAATCTGGTACACATGCATGTACGTATATCCACATGTCAAAAGCAACGCCCCTCCTCCCCCAGCAAACTAGCGGGACATTATGCTTCAACTCTTCTGATTGAAAATTCATCAAAATCCGGCTGGAAATTTATCATTAAGCAGTTATGACTTAAAATCCTGAAGCAACTTCTGTATGTATACAAGGAGAGGAGCTTTAAGCTGTGGCTCCATCCACAGATAGAGATTTCAGAAAGAGATGGCAGGCTAAGTGGCAGCCTTTTATCTATTGTGAATTAAGTACCTTTTGTCAAATTACTTACCCACTGTCAGCGAGAAGACCTTGGCAAACATTTCATTTGCTGGTACACTAGCTAAGCCTCTTTTGGCTCCCCACTCTTTAAATGTTAAAGGGACACTGTAAACTCAAGAACCTAAAATTAGAACTAACTTTGGTTTCAAGTACCCGCAGCTTACCCACTCATTGGAGAGCTGTTACCATGTGTTACCAGCTAGCAAACAAATGCACAAAAAGCCAAGCAGTATACTTAGGTTTATGACTTGTTTGCCTGGCATCCCTAGCACGGGATCTTTCCAGACAAGACTCTTGCTGAAAGACGCTTGAAACCCAATACAGACTGGCAACAGACTGTGGAGGGGAAAGGAAGAAGAGGGACATCTCCAGTAACACAGAGGATGACAGACATGACAGCAATACATCTGAAATTCCTGAGAGACACCATAAAGGAAAACATTAGAGAAGAAGGAAAAGGATTGATCAAAACAGCAGTTTTAAACAAGTTTTCATTACCACCCCTTCACCTGCCAACACCAGGAAGCTTATTACCAAACTGTGTAAGATAAAGGCTTGATCATTTGTACCTCTGTCAGAAAAATCACAACCCAAAACACATCTCATGCAGACACAGAACACATTCATTGGCTACAGGTTACAATTTAAAGTTCTTCAAATTCCACAGATTTGGCCCAATGGTCACCAGAAATGACTTTATCTACATCTCCCCAGCACTAGTGGCAGGTGTAGCTACTGTAAAATATGTATAATAAAACGTTTTTATTGTGGTAATTCAGGTTAGCTATGCAGCTGCATTCTCATGAATATTTTTTAAGCACAGTTTTATGCCTTCCCTACACTAAACTAAATTACTGTCATGAGACAAATTGTATCTCTAGTTCTCAGCAGCTTTATGGATTTTTCTTAATGGCTCTTCTACACAGTAAAAAAATACGACAAAGCTCCTGAGAGTGGAAGCAGAAGAGCTTAGTGTGACACAAATACACAGCGAAAGATGGCACTAAGGGACAGCTGAGCTGCTAACAACGCCAAGACGGCTTAAAGCTTCGCTACATCGAAACTGCTTTCCCAAATTTCCGTTTTTCCCCCTTTACAAATGAATGATTATAAGATTGTGAGACAGAATAATAAAGAAAAAAAAAAGTACAAGTAACTGGTAACTAAACCTAGCTCCACCCTTTACAATCAAAAATACCCTTGGCATATGGCCTGGGCTCAGGCAGTAAGCCTGAAATCCAGCAGATTCACACCTGTTTGGAAACACATAGTCAAAAGATTACATTTATATGTACACCAACTTCTAGCAAAATTTCTGTTGAACCACCTTTGTGCAGTGAAGTGAATTAAAACTAGACGAATACAAGTGTGTAATGTCACGTCCTCCTGCACCACTTCTGTCCTCTTTGGGCTTGCAGTAGAGAGAAACCCGATTTTAATGTTAACTAAATAATGATGGACCAAGAATATCTGTATAGTTTTTTAACAGTTCATAGCTGGTGTATTAATTACACATTATGCATATTGCTTTTAGTCCACTGACAGAGGCATGAAATATAGTACAATATAATATTTATTATATTTAACAGAAGTTTCCAATCTTTCTGATCATGGGCTGCATCTTCAATCAATCTACAGGGAAGTTTTTCTGCATAGGCAACATATATAATTGGAGTTCCCTTACCAAAGGAACAGAAGATACTTTCTTGAGCTTCCCCAAAATATTGTTATATGGAATAATCTAGCAATATCATAAAAGGCTTCAAACCATTGCACCAAAAAGATTAAGACAGGAACAATCCTTCCTATGTGAAGAAATGAAAGCAATGAACAGTAGGTAGGTAGTCTACCTACAAATTTAGCAAACTAGAATAACATCTCTCCCTCTGGGCATCCTTCCTGATCAGCTGGTCAGACAACGATTACTCCCACTGTACAAGCCTGAAGTTAGCCAGCCGGGGCCTTCACACTGCAGAAGTTGCAAGGAAAGAGCACTCAGGGAGGGGAGGAACTTGTGGAACTTCTATTGCAATGCCTGCACCAGAAATTTAACTTTCATTACTGATTCTCCAGAAGATTATACATAAAATACAAATTCAGGACCATTATTAAGCGGTACAGTGGTAGTTATCACATTACTTTTCACGTTCGGGTGATCAGCTTGTAATGTTTACTTATGTTTTGGGTACTTTTTCCTCACCAAGGGAGTATTTGTTGCATTGACTAATGCGCTACTCTTGTTCTGTCATCATATTTGCTCCCTCCCCACCAGTGGCATCCTGGGAAATATGGAGATCCTCTAGCATTTCAGCCAGACTGATTCGTGGAGGACCATCATCATCAGTGTCACTCTCCACTGGAATATCTGCATCTAAAAACGCAACAGAAAAAAAAAAAAACCAAAACCAACAATGAACAGCTAAGCGAAGAAAACAAACCTAAAACCCCTGAACAACCCCAAGGAAGGAAGGGGAAAAAAATCCCAAACCCCCAAACCAAAACCCAAACAAATTCCTCCTAAAAACCAACAATCCCATGGCAACTGCCCTCATGGAAGATGCTGAATATCAAATCCTTCACCCAGCAGAGCTTTTAGGTGCGGGAGAAAATACACTTCTCTCTCATGTTAAAGGCAAGCAAACAAAAAACATCAACATCCATTCAGTGCATGTGAAATACATCAAATACTTGAAGCTATTACATTACAGCTCTTCTCTAGGCACAAGTATTTCAAAGAATCCAAATACAAAACTTCAGTAAAAATGTTTTTGCTCAAATAGTCATGCAACTAAATGGTTAAAAAGGCCTTACTTCTGTAAATGTTGACATTCTTCCTTATGGCTTCATCTTCTTCAAGATCTTCAAGGAAGTCCTGGTATTGTCTGTAAAAGATGCTTAATGTATTTACTTCCTTTTCCTTTGGATTTATGCAAATTTATAAACCAAAATAAAATCAAAGAAACAAAGTCCCAAGCAAGGATTGCAATCCGCAGTCCTTCAGACGTGCCTTCTGATAGCATTCCTACGTTTTCAACTCATTGTTTCTGCCTTTTTTTTTTAATCACCTATTAGTTTCCAAATAATTTCATTTGCCTGTCCTCATTTAACTCTAATTGCCTTGTTTCTTCTACTAAGTGTTATTTAGATTTTGCTGTTACTGTATCAGCTTTGTCACCGAACAAACCAGCGACACACGTTTTGACGTGTCCCTTTAGCTAGACACCAACTGTAAGCTACAGACACAACGCTTCCCATATTACTCACGTGCCTCATGATTTAAGCTTTTCTTGGAAAAAAGCATGAAAATAGTTTGTGTATTTTGCAACAGTAAACCTGAAAAACCTGCAGTGTTATCTTTAAGATTTCAGGGTTTAGTCTGTTTCCACACACCCCTGTCCCACTGTCCTCAGTATCCACGTTCCCTGAAAACTTAGCAGTTGAGACAGGATAAACACAAGTAAGGTGCCTATGCTTAAAGCACTTCCTGCACTAGGGAAGGGGAAAAATGCAGAGTTCTCTTCAGAGAACACGGGTATCAACCTGTCCTATGAGCCAGCAGCAGGCTCAAACACAACCAGCAGCACTGGCTTGTGGCCCCTTAAGAGTCAGCACATCAGCTTAGGCATCACACTGGGTTTATCCTCAGCAGAAACTGAGAAATGTTATTTCTAGACTTGGCACAATAGCCTAGGTAGGAGGGACTGAAAAGCTTCAGGGCAGATACTGAACCTTTCATCGTCTGTATCCATGCCTTCTCTGTCCCTTTCTAGCTCTTTCAGCTTCCAGTTCCTGCGACGCTGGCGTTTGGTACGGTCATAGCTCTTCTTTATTAATATCTACAGTGAAAAACAGCAAGTATTTACACATACACACCATCAATACTACTGATGACACTCTTTCAAAATCCAAAACAACACCCAAGTCTGGACTTGGGCAACTGTAAAATCAGCTGAACAAACAGCAGAGTCAGTCTGGCACTCAGACGTTTTATATAGAATTTATATAGCATTTGTCAATTCAAACATTTCCAAACACTTTGTATTATGACCTGAAGAGGCGTATGCACACTGGAGTTGTAATACAGTTTTCACCACACAGGGCATGGTAATTTGAACAAAAACAACAATGAGTAAGGTAAGTTAAAGTAGATGTATTATTTAACGACCACTCAAAAATGTAAGTAGTGAGAAAATAATTCTCAAAATTAGAAGCTATTTAAATTTCAATATTAATATCCCCTCTTCCTTTAGGCACTACAGAACTAATGACTATTCATTATAAAATCATATTCCCTAATACCCCTGGGGAACGCAGAGAACTTTGTACAGAGAAAGAAAATGGTCTTACCACATCAGGAATATTGTGTGGGTTCATCTTATTGGCAAACTCGTCATTTAAGTTGCAGTTCGCCAAGTCGAATCTAAAATGAAAACAGGTATTTCAACCTACCCTTTTATGTTAAGTCTACAAAATTGAACTCAATGCATATGTTTGTATTAAAGAGCAGCACAGTGTAAGTTCAGCTCCTAAGAAAGATACAGGTTTCCAAATGAAGTACAGAGCAAATAAAAAATCCACTTCAATATGCATCTGTCGTAACTATGAGTAACTCTCAGCAGCTGCTGTTCCCAAATTCTGTTCAGTAGCACTTCTCAGCCTCCTGAACCCAAACAGCAATATCCACTGAGTTTCTGTTGGGCTCACAATAGCTCCAGTAACATTCATGTTTAAGGCTGTTTGAGAATCACTTAATTTGCCTAATCTTACAAAAATTTCACATTTGTCATTTCCGTATATGACGCTCACTACCAAACAAAAAGATCTTGCCTGGTGTTTTAAAAATCCCACCCATCTATTTGTGTCTAAACTGTTATTCCAACCTGCTCTTCAAAGTCAATACTTTAGGTCTCCTATGACTAACAGCCCTTTTCACAAGATGACTTCTGCTAGAAAAAGATTTCCCGTATTAGGACCATCTCTTCATGGCCAAGATAAAAGATTCTATCCCTTTCACTGATTTCATTTAGAATCAGAACAGTTCAAAACTTTCTTGATGATACATAAGCCTGTAGAGAATCCAGAGAATTCAGTCATTAAATAGTCATTTAATAAAAAAGCAAGAAACAGAACAGACCCCAAGACAAGGTCACCAGGATTCAGAATGTGCCCCAAGTGAGTACAGCAGAAATACTGATGATCTGTATTCAGCTCCGAGGTTTTCTGTACCCAGGCTTCAGCCAGTGTGTGCTTGAGGAATGAAAAATAAAACACACTTGTAATCAAACACAGCTTAACTTGCTGTGCTATTAGAACATTTGCACTGCTATATTACTGTTTTAAATTACATTTGTAATTAAACTTGTATTTCTACATGAAGCATCCAATGTATTACTTGCTACTCCCCATTTCTCATCTTTATGAAAGTAAGGAAATGGACATGCCAACCACTTCTCTCAAGAATTCCACAAAGGCTGTTCCTATAACTAGACAGGTTTTTTAGTATTAGGTTGTTTTTTTTTT